>JAQGAK010004989.1:0-11017 GCA_034696945.1 Lipothrix lubbocki | reverse complement strand
TATTTATTTATTATTTCTATTATTTATTTATTATTTCTTAAATTATTTATTATTTCTTAAATTATTTATTATTTCTATTATTTATTTATTATTTCTTAAATAATTTATTATTTTTATTATTTATTTATTATTTCTATTATTTATATATTATTTCTTAAATTATTTATTTATTTTATTTTTTTATTATTTATTTATTATTTTTTATTACAAGTTATTTAGTACAACATTAGAAAACCGGCTTTTAATAACTGCCAGCAATTAGAAACTGTCAGCATGCTTGTCACAAAAGCGTGCCAACACAACGGAGTTTCTTTAGGTTAACTTGAATTTTCTCTAACCCGTAAGATATTATGTATAATCCAAGACTCCTGTTATAAATGATGGCTCTTCTGGGATGGAACACCAATTTGTGATTACACCAGAAAAATTACTTTTAGAAACCGAATGCTAATTTAAGCAGTTCCCTGAACTTGAAAGTATGTTGCTGTTCACAATAGAATTTCTCGTTTAGTGTTCTATTATCAAGACAAACTTCAACTCAACTACTGAACTCACTCTTAGAGGATCAAATAAGAGACGGTTTTGCACGTTCAAATTTTCTGAAGCAAGTGCGGGGTAATCAGTGACTCTTTATTAGAGCACCAAAATACTTACATAAACAAGCTTATAGCTGGGTACAATGTGTACCTATATTTATTTATATTTTACGAATTACTGTAGTATATATCCTACAACCACATCCCCCAGCCGAATCTCTAAACTTCCCCGGGTTTTACATTCTTTTCTGGGAAAATCAAGATATCGTAGTTGAAAAGGCAAATATAACCATCTCCACAGTTGGTAAAATGCAATAAGAATGATTACAGCTTCCGAATATTGCTTTTCAAATTTTGTATGCAAAAGTGACTATCCCGTTTATTTACCATTACATAAAGACACATATACGTTAGAAACATCTGGAATGTTTTCCCTTTTTACTACACGCATAAGACTATGCAGTAGTTGTTCAAAGCATCAGCGGGATTTTGCTCGCGTATAAATGCGCTATACTCATGACACTGTAAACCAAGCGGTCATGCTTTTAAACGACAAAGTCAGTTTGCATTGAATTTGTGGAATATCTTGTGTAGTATCGATTTAATTCTTATTGCTCTTTAGCAACCGTGCAGATAGTTATATTTGCCTCTGCAACGACGATATATCTATTTCTTTTGTGTTATGCACACTTTTATTAGGAAAATTCTACACATGGATTTTAAACGGGTGAATCTCTCCACAACTGTGTACTTAAACGTTGAAATACGTAGACAAGTGTATCTGAAACGGGGAAAAAGTACACACTTTTGTACTGCAACCTGGAAAAAGTATTTTAAACGAAATGCATGTATTGTCAACGAAAAAATGTATACACGCCCCGATGAAGTTAGAGGTGTACCAGGATTTTCCCCATGAGTTTCTTGGCAAAGTAGAAGATTTAACAAAACAAGAAAAAATTGTTTCCGAGTACAATAAAAGTGCGTGCATGAACAAGGCCCGATGAGCATGGTAATACGGTATAGCGGGAAAGATTTTGGAGCATTTTGCATATATAAAATTTTAACATTGCATACCTACCTAGGTATATAATATGAAGACCTCACCAGCAGTCATCAGAACAGGGCATCCGTCCAACTTATAAAACAGTCTACATATGATACTTAAGTAGTATTTGTTTCCGTAAAAATTTTCCTTCTCATTGCTCACATTATACTAAAATACAGTGCTCCTGCCTGAATGTTTGTATTTTACATTCAGCAGCTAACATAATTTAGTATACACAATAAATACATATGTACATCGTCGGTAGAGATGCAAAGTGAGCTATTTCCATGTGCGACCCTATAGCTGCAAAGTGATGGACATCCACCATCATTTTAAATTGCAAGATGGGATAACTCCATTATAATTTACAATTGTCTTGCAGTGGAAATTTTACATACAAACTCCCTCCGTTTTCAGTTTTTAATGCAATTTAACGGATATCCCATTTTGCAATGAATTCATGGTGGTTATCTCATCTTACAATTAGGTTCACATGGAGATAGCCCACTTTGCATCTCCACCAACAGTATTCATAGATTTTCGGATTTTACGCTCATCTCCCTATTTTACACCCCAGTTCCCTTGAATTATTTTTATGCTTTGCTAGCAATGTTGGAAACGAAATCCAAAATATATAGCTAGATAGGTTTTACACTACATTATTACATTACATGTTTTCACACGCTGTGAGATCGGACAAGCTTGACTAATAAATTTTGGATAGAAATTCGAAGAAAAACTTAACCATGCTATGGTTTATATATAGAAGCTTAGCTTGAAATAAACAAGATTTTTCGTATGTAAATTATATACGTATATGTACATATGAGAGTATGAATACGGAGATGAAGACAAACTTATTGGACTTGAACAATACTTATAGGCAACAAGCATCAAAGGGTTAAATTAAACACGTGGGCAGACTTATCTTCCGCTCCTGAAGTTCCTCTTGCATAATTATTTGCTTTGGGTTCTTGAACTACCTAATTATAAAACAGGAATAAAGGGTACAATAATAAGACAAGATTTTCCTTTGAGTTCTGTCTGGGTATGTTCCAAAATTTAGCTCTGCATGTTTGGTGTAAATAAATAAACAAAAATACTCTAACAGGAGGTTTATTATAGGACTTTTTGACATTTTGTGATTTTGCTCAACTCTTTTATAGTGCAAAATAGTAAGACTGCACTACTGCAGGGTATAGTGAGAATTAGAAATAGGTACCTACATGTTATCCTCTCGTAATGTTGGTTTGAGATTTGAGAACCTAAAAATAAAATATAGAATAAATGCAAAATTAATACAAAATTAATGTAAAATAAATACAAAATTAATGTAAAATAAATACAAAATTAATGTAAAATAAATACAAAATTAATCTAGAATAAATACAAAATAAATATGTATGTAAATAATTTTGGAAAAATAGTATTTTTATGTATATTGAGAGTGGTAATGACTGTCTAAATCTAAATGCATTATAAATTTTAAAATACATTCCGAAATGATTTATATTTGTAAAGACATTCATTTAAAACAGCTTTATTTTAAAGTGTTACTTGACACACAAGAAGGCCGAAAGCAGTGGATGGAAGAAATATGACATAATAATAAATGAGAAGTAAATGCAATATGAACCGATTAAAATCCTTGATATTTTTCATAGCTGGTTGTTGAAGGAAGCTCCCGAGTCCCGAACTAATAAGAAACTTGATCGTCACGTGCTGTGAGATTGTGAGAAGATCCAGCAGAACGAGACGGTCACAGTTTGATGATGCATATCCGAAAAGTCTAAACTTTAAAGCCCCGAACGGCTGATCGTGCCAGATGATAAGACACACGTCAAGGGTGGTTTATGATTGGAAGCACATGTGTTTTAATTTCTGAATTTTTAAAAATAAATAATAATTTTATGTTTTCATCAAGAAAAATGCAATGCTGATCGTTACCTATAAGTTTTATTTATGTATTTATTTTTATTTAGAATTCTCACTAAGTAAGTGGTCATTTAATTTTTGAAGATTTAAATAAATAGTTGAATAAAATTATAATTAATAATTAATTATTTGTGATTATTAATAAACTATAATGTAATTTTAAATTTTGTATTTATTTATTATTCTTTATTTATTCGTATTATTTATTATTCTTTATTTACTCGTATTATTTATTATTATTATTTATTATTATTTTTTATAATAATTTATTGTTTATTTATTTATGAATACGTAAGGATGTAAGAAACAAATTATAAAGCAAGGCAAGGAAAAGGAATAGTAAAATGTTAAATATTACAAATTAAAATTCGAGTTTCACTAATGAATTTATTTTATTTCTAAAATACGCTCTTTCAACATTTCTCGAGAGAAGTGGAGTTCTGACTGCGCCCCACAGCTTTTGTTTTGCCTTTCACTGGTTTATTAAATCGTTCCAACTGATTCTGAGCCGGCTGATCTTGACCCTGACCCGACGAAGTCGTAGAACGTTTGGATTTTTTTGGAGGACGCGGAGGTATTTTTCTTGGCGGGAGAGGTGGTGGGGAATCATCCATTTGTCGGCCTTGTTGACCCGGAAGAGGTAAAGGTTCGCATAATTGATCCGAATTCGTACCCTGGGAATTTTTCGAATTACTTCGCATCTTGCCGGATTTCTTTGTAGAATGACTTTGTGTTTTATTGGAACTTCTTGGAGGCGCTGGATTATCAAATGAATTATTATTATAACCAGAAGCAGCGCCAGTATTAGTTCCTTTATCTTTGTGGATTTTCGTCGGAATGTAATCATCATCAGAATTCTGCCACGAATTCTGATCGCCAGAATTATTGTTTCCAGCAGCGGTTGAAACTGGTTTTTTGGAATAATTCAGATTATTTGTGTTGCCAATTAATCCATTTTTTCCTTTAGCAGTTACTGCAGCCCGCTGTGAATTCTGGTCGCCTTTCTTATGTTTATTATTCGCAGGCGTATTTTGATTATTCTTATTATTACTATTGTAATTATTACTTTTTCCTTCTAATGACTTTGGAGCATTATTTTGATTTTGGCCCGACCCCGACTGAATCCCGACATCATCCGTTATCTGGCATTGCGTTTCGGTATTGATGGCCTCCGAATATTGCACACCAGCGGATGAAACGTTTGAGGAGGCCGGTTTGTATTTATTATTGAAAGCATTTCGATCAAGAATGGCATAGTTGTTACTGTTGTTAGCGGCAGCAGCAGCAGTATTATTATTACCCGTTTGAGTTCTGAATCTCCGATCAATCTCAACTTCCGCGATAAAATTTGACCTCCTCGGAGTGCACATCAATTTACATTGTACATCATTTCCATCTTTACTTCCTCCATGTCCATGACTCTTTCGATGGTTGTGATTTTCGTGATCGTGGTGATGACGACGATGTTGTGGATGCTTATTACTAAATTCTTTCCTTCTTTTCCTAGCATAGGCATCCGCAATTTCGCACCCGTCACAACTTTCCGGTTCTATCGGTAGACATTTGTCATCCATAATGGTAGTGCTCTTCTTGATTGTGCATGGTAGAATAATTTATTTTTATAACGTCTTGTCGGGAATCTTTACTCCTGCTGGGTAAATTCATTTCCAATCCAATGCTGCTAAAATCCTCCACGAAGGTTCTTTCAGCTTAATAAGGAAAATATTAATAAAAACAACAATTTCTACTTGATATAATATATTTACGTAATTATTATATATAGCAGCAGTATTGACAGTCAATACGCTAGTATTATATTATTAAATTTATAATAAATACTGCAATAATGAATGTAATTATGGCAAGGTTTTTAAATTAGTAAAACTTTTATTAACGCGCTGCGCGCCGTGTGCGGTCGCGCACGCTGGCTGCTTTCACCTTTCCCCAATGTTTGCTCTTTTTCCATGTTTCTTTTATTTAAGCAATGGGACGCTTTGTCCATTTTTCTTTTAAAAAGGTTGTTGGATTTCATTTCCTCTAAACATTTTTAAATAATTTATTTTCGCTAGGAATGCAAAAAAGCAAAACGATCATAATTTCCTAAATTAAATTTGTTTCCCAGTGATGGAACTGCTTTGATAATTTTGATATGAGTTACACAAAAGTATGGGTTTGTGTGGTCTACATTCAAAAAATGTGGGAAGTAACTATAGCACAACTACAACAATAATCAAGTCAATAAATATGTGTTATGCATGTAAAGTCATAATAATGTATTATATGTGTGGTCATTCAAATTTTATTTTTGAAAATTGTCAGAACTTCATTATTTTAATTAAATCACATAAATAGTACTTAATAGCTTAGTGCCGACCAGTAAAAAATGATAACTAGCAAGATCTTGGTCTAAACTCTGCTGGACATTGTCGGGGAGGAATCGGTGGTGCTGACGAGCAATCATCTACTGGTCTGCTGGGTGCAGGAACTTGTATTAAAAGAAGGTCTAAAGGACAAGGACCATTGCTAGACACGGTGCTAGAAGTGTCATCGGAAGATGTCGCGCAAGATTCATCGGATGGTTTGAAATTCGGTGGTGCTCTGAGTATTCCCGTCCTTGGTGGATCACATTGATCGAATGGACTAGGGGAGAATTTCGGGACGATCGGACATCGTTCCGGAGGATTTTCCGGTGGTGGTTCAGGTCTATTACACCGATTGCAGTTTTTTATTGGTGGCGAGAAATTTGGCGCCCTCACAGGTGGCGGGAGAGCCCGCGGTCTTACAGGTGGCGGGATTTTGCAATCCCGTTCGTATAATTGTTGAGGAGGGTTGAAGCATTTTATATCTTGATACTCACATCGAGAAGTTTGGGGACAACAGACTTCAGGGCAACAAAAACGTTCCTGTTGTGTGGCATTCATTCGAACAGGATTTTGCTGATAAAGTCCCCGAGCAGCCCCAAAAGAGCAACATTGCCGCGGAGGACGATAACAATTTTGGGGTGGACATCGGTTGCAACAAATATTGTTACAATTTACTCTTTCCAAGCTTTTACCACCCTCTTTTCCATCAATTCCATTGCGATCCAAATTTTTGCCATCAATGCCAAAGACACGGACAGCTCCGCCAGGTCCAACCAGCTTCACAAAATCCTCCCGTGAAATACAAAATTCATCTGTATCAACGTTATACCTACAGCCCGAAGGTTGAGTGTTCGATTTCTTGTTAGAGTCTTCGCTAAAAAATTTCGAGAAATCATAAGATTTCTGGGGTATGACGAGTGATCCTTGAAATTCATTGAAAGCGGAGCCATAAGTTCCACTGCGGCTTGCCCTGATTTTACCATCCGTGAACGATTGACGATCGAGTGAATTCCTTGTGATTACACTAGAACCCTGTTGGTTCTGTTTAAATTTGCTCTGGTCATTATTATCGTTTTTGTCAAAATAAGGCTTATCATTATCCGCATTTGTTCCAGTATCAACAGCAGGGTTTTTAATATTCGCTGGCTGCCGGTCGTCGTAATTATTCTTTTTATTATTATTGATTTTACCGTTCTCTGAATTGACAGGGGATGTGCGGGAATTCCAATTATTACTGGTGCGCTGAGTTTCATTTGTTGTTGATGATGAAGCATTGGATTCATAATTTGAGGGTCTGACTCCATTGTCAATGTCATCCGCTGTTCCTCTTATTGGTTTCGGTGATGATGTACCTTTGAAATCTGATCGTTGCGGGTCATCACTGTTTCTAAAATTACTGGTTCTATTGAATCGTTTCTTCTCCAAACCCGAAGAACCTTGCGTGCTCCTCCTTGCATTTCTTGTTTTTTCTTTTTCATAATTGCTCATTATTCATTTTATTTTGTATTTTTGGAATTTTAATAAACACCGCATTTTAATAGAATTTAATGGCATACTTCATTATTCAGTGGGTTAATCATTTCTATTCAACCAGTTAATTCACTCCTAATTTCCTCGCAGTAATAATAATGACTATTAGGATTTATTGGTGATTGTTTACGATAAGCACAAAATTAGTGTATTCATAATATTTTGCTTACCCCATTTGCGGTTGCGGTAATTCCAAAAGACAAGTTCTCGAATCGAAGAGCTTAAATTACAATAAATAATAATTTATTATTTTATTGCTTATAATGCTTATCGTTTCTCCTGATATTTTTCAGAATCACTTATTAGTGTTTCTATTCTACTTTCTTGTCACGATGTCACGATCACGAATAATTTTTATGTGTAGAATTTAGTATTTTAATTTCGTTTAATGCGATGATTAATTGAGCGTGCAATTGAATTAACAATTTACTATTTTACCCTAATTTTCCTTGTAATTAATCGTAGTAAGATGTAATACATTAATATGGAAAGGCTCCCATAATTGACAAAAATAAAAAAATGTTATGTAAAAAATCGTTTTAAAAATAAAGTAAAGCATAATATTAAAAATAAAAAAACTTAAATTCATAAAAGCACAGAAAAAAACACCTTTCTAAAGTAAACCATTTAAACAAATAATTCAAAAGTCAAATATCGTGGAACTGTAGAAAAATTTATTCCTATAGTAATTTATTTAATATAATAATAATATTTATTTATTTATTAGCCTTAATATAATTGCGTCGATTTTTTTACAATCACACACAATGCAAAACATGTTATTGTCGGTGTGCAATTTTATGGCACTAAATTTTTGAAAATATATTATGTAATTTATCCCTATATAATCAGTAATATTATCAGTGAAAGTACAACGTTTACTGTAATCATTACGTTCCATTTATTCGTGAAAAATTCATAATATGAAAATTGAATATATATGAATATTTTAAACAACATTTAGAAATAACTTGTACGCTGGTAATAATTTATTAACATATCTCATTAATATTCACGCATAAGTGCAGAATATAATTTAAATCAATAATAATAATTATAGTTGAATAAATAATATTATTTAATTTAATTATTATTAACATTTACAAACTTTACAGCTTGAGGCTAATTAACATTGCTGCAACAAAGAAATGAATAAATGTGCTGATGGCGCAAGCAAAACCTCCGTTTGTGGGGGTTTTTGGTGTCGTTGTTGTTGGAGTTGTTCCATTTGAAGTTGTCGTCGTGTTACTATTTGGACTGCTAGCGCTGCTTGTGGACCCTGATGACGCATTGGGCGCTGCCGTCGTTGGTTTCGAAGATGTTGGTGCCTAATAAAAAATTAATTTAATAAATTTAAAAAGTATATAACTATTAGTAATACATTTTTTTATTGGTGTATTTATTTAATGACTATTTTAAACTTTTTTACTTCGATCGTAGCGCCAGTTGTATTTCCAGGAACTGGTGGCTAAGGAGAATTTAAATATTAAACAATTATTATAATTAGTAGTAGTACAAAATTTTATTTATTAGTTTACTTAATTTATTTAATGACTATTTTAAGCTAAATTTTTACTGTGGTGGCAGCGGTAATAATTGTATTTCCAGGAACTGGTGTCTAAAAATAATTTAAATAGTAGATAATTATTAAAAATTATTATTATTATTATTAAAATTAGTAATACAAAATTTAATTTATTAGTTTGTTTTCTTTATTTAGTGACTATTTTAAATTAAAGTTTTACTGGATCTTTGTCTTGAGCAGACAGCGCCACCGCCACCAACGCGCAGAGCAAAACGATTTTAAAAATCATTTTTGAAAAATTTTGCCGTGTAATTTGTGCTGATTTAACAAGGTAAAATTTTTGAGAAGTCAAAATTCAATGGGAAGGTATGTAAATTTTTTGACAAGGTACAATTTAGTTTTACTTTGCTGAACACCAAAAGTCTACTGGAATTTTAGTTTAGACCGTCGCTAGTTTTTAATTCGGATTACAAACCGCGATGTTGTTCCCAGAAGAGATAAACGTTTTTGCACCCGCTGCTTTTTCCTTCGGGATCAGGACTTTGAGGACAGCCCTTATTTTGCCATGAACAATAAACGCTACGAAGACAAACCCTTTTGTATATAGTATACGCATCCAATTCCCAATATTCTGTGAATTAAACTGAAATACTAAGACCGTTCTTTCCTGTTTAGTAATAAGTTAACATTAATCAGATTGATTAGTTATTACTGGAAATATAAACAACGGCCAAGCTTTCAAACGACATAGTCAGTTTTGCATTCAAATATACATACATATTTCTGAAATATATCTGGTTATACAACCGTGTATACATATAATCATTTCTGCGAAACTGTAGATAATAATTTTATATATGACTATCTATATATTTAATTTGTTTTATCAGTAACCAAGTATTATACTAATAGACTTTGACGTGAGGATTAGACTTTTTGAAATATCGATACTCAATACAACGAGATAAAACTATAAAACCAGTAACAATTATTTCCGGTAAATTGAAATACATTTTATTACTCACGATCAGAATTCAGAAATAAGCGAAATCAGCTCATACCCAAATTTGGTTTATCCTGGAAAAGTTCAACATATGAAACAACAAACTCAAGAGATAATGTATTCATGTTTTACGGTTACGTGGAAGATTTCGTTCACTCAATAAGAGAGTTAAGCTGTATATAATATGTATGTGGGCATAGATGTTTTTGTTTATTTGATGGAATTGATATAAATAAACAATAAAACAAGTTTTGTAAAATTGTTCTCATCGGACACATTAAAAATCTAAACCGTCCAATTATGCAAACTACGTTTTCATAAAAAAATTATGAAATAAATCAATAAAATAGTTAACAGTCAATAAATAAATAATAAATCAATAAATAAAATAGTAAATTTTACAATAAATAAATAATAAATCGGGCAAGTCTAATAAGTCAATAAATAATAAATTAATAAAACAGTAAATAGACAATATATAATAAATTGATAAAACAGTAAATAGTCAGTAATTAATAAATATATAAAAAGTAAGTAAATAAACAAATCAATAATAAAAAAAATTACAAAAATGAATACACAATTTAAATAATAAATTTAAAAATATACATACATACATGAATAAACAATAAATAAAATGAATTAAACCAAGTATTAAAGAAATGAACAGTAAATAATAAAAATAAATTATCAAACAATAAATGAATTAACAATGAATAAGAAATGAGAAAAAAAACTAGTAAATGATTAAATGAACAATAAATATAAAAAAATTAGTAAATGATAACTACATGCATACATAATAAATCAATCAAAATTAGTAAATAAGAAATAAATAATTTATAAATAATTAATTAATGAAGAAAAATTCATAAATAAATAATTAATAAAGGAAAAATCACAAATAAATAAATAATTAACAAAGAACAAAAGCATAAATAAAAAAGAAAGAAAATATAATAATTTAATAAAAAAAATTAAATCTAAATTAAAATCAGTAACAATCAGAGATGTACATCTGTGTTACCGTTGCGTTACTTTACACTACTTTCGATACGTCAAATAATGGCGTTATTTATC
>JAQGAK010004988.1:0-11018 GCA_034696945.1 Lipothrix lubbocki | reverse complement strand
AATACAAAATACATTTTAAAATTATGAAGCTTCAAAATACTAAATACAAAATACAAAAATGTATTTTAAATACGTATTTAAAATACATGTATTTAAAATACCATGTATTTTGGACAGCTCTGAACATAACATAACCACCACAAACAATCACTAGTATGTAATATATGATAATGTAAATGGTAGCGTTTATAATTGCTTATAATGACTTTAGTTAGGAAAATTATAAATAAATTTAAAAAATATTAAATCTTCTACATCAAATTTAAGGCTTGTAATCTGGGCTATGTGGATTATGTATTTCACTTTTACGTACATAGTACAAATATTACGTACACTACTTTTCTATATATTTATTCCTCTGTCGCGTGACAAATATATTAAAGTTTTATTTATGAAATAATCTTTATTTTATTCTATTGGATCGTCTGTTTATTTTCATGTTCACAAATTTAGAAGTTGATCAAACACCATTCGTTCAAAACGTACTCAGGGAATCCTTACTCAGGTGTCGGCCAACCCGACCCCTGCGTGTAATCATTCGGAACGTTCATTCCTTTGAGGAGTAATTCTATTCCCTGGCATTGATTCGCATGTGCGTCTTTGTGGTGGGATTTTTGGCCATGTAACGTGCTTTACCTTCATGGAAATGGAATGAGTGAGCGTGTATAGTATTTGCAGGCTTTATTAGAATGCCTCCAGTTTGACTTTAGCAATCGCGAAGTCACCGTTCTCTTATAATAAAGAGCGTCCCGCTGAACGTTGTCGAAAAACGTAAACCGAATTATTGAAGTTCACACATTTCCAAATATCTGTCAATCGTTTAATTTAATTTTTCAACCCAAATCTGCTCCTCATGTATCATTGTAGCAAATTAGGATACAGTTATTAATAATTGTCAGTAACTATACCTCAAATGAGACTCGCAAAAATTGTTCTCCAGAAATAATTTTCCAAAAAGCGTGTTGAGCACGGTAAAAACAAATCTGTCTCATTAGTTAATCTAAGCTGAATACCCAAAGCATCTTTACTAATAGTTTCAATAACCAAAACACCTATTGTATATAATAATCTCAATCTCCCAGGCTTTAATAATTTGCAATCTCAATTTAGTACTGTGTATTAATTGTTCATCAAACCTATTCCACTTATATCGGAGCTCCCTTATCAAAATACATAAAAAATACCTGTGCTCTGCTTATCCGTTTCATAATATTTAGTTAAGGATTTCACTATAAATTACACGCCTTCTTACGTTCTTATTACATTTTACAGTCCCCATGTATCTATAAAAGTATTTACACCCGCAGTATTTGTATTACATCTGTCAGCCAATAGAATATTCATTCAAATTTAGTATAGCACAAGCCTAATATACTTAGAACATGCATGCATTATATATGCGAATACAACAACAACTAAATATCACACATAGCCAGAACATCCACGAGATAATATTTTAAACAGGTACAAAATAAAGATAACCCACAACCACAAAATATCAGGTAAATAGTACATACAATTATCTACATATCTGTAAAAATTACATCCATATACATACTTTCGACATCCTATATATTCAAGCTTTTGTATGCATACATATACTATTACTATAACTTACATTTATATTACAATTGACAATCATATATACAACTTATACAGTCTAAGCACATGATTATGCAAGTCATGTATAGACAAACTTAAACTCACTTTTACATGTTTTATTTCATAATACACTATACTATATAGTAAATATGCACTCACAGTCAGGCAGGCTGTCATGACATACAAAATTCCCATTTATATAAGTATATACAGGTGTGCAATATATCTATATCTACATATGTAACTACAATTTACTATAATATTATTCTACACACAGATATTCATACATTAAATAAATCTAAACTTTTTCCTCCCTATCTCTTATTTTTTCAGTTTCCATCGCTCTGGCTCCTGAGGCTGGTCTATATACTCACAGTATACAGTTAAAGTAGATTTTAGCTCCTTAGGTTTGCATTTAGTGCGCTCACACCGACGACATTTAGCAGACAGTTGAATATTTATTATGTAGTACATGGAATGGATCCTTAAATGCTGTGGAGGAACTTAATTTTGTGTGATATTTAACCACTTCCCTTATTCTTATTATTGTAAATTGCAGAATACTTTATACCTATGGAGCTCCTATATCAAACTATACTATAATACTATATACTATAAGTATATAGTAAACGTACTATACTCTACCTACTTTTACTGATTAAATTGTGAGTGCCAGAGAGAGAGAGAAGCTAACAAGCTCTATTTAGTGAATGTGGTTGTTGTGTTGTGTGTTGTGGGCCTGTATAGAATATTTACATGTGTTTTCTATTCAGATTGAGAAAGGAAGAAAGGAAAGAGAGACACAATAATTAACTATATATATACTTATATTATACAGTAATAATATTTTAACGTCCTGCTCTACTCCCAGCTACTATACTAGACTCTCATCAGCGGCAGTAGAAAAATAAAAAGTGCTGGGGCGACCTATTATGGTGGCAACTGCGGCAAGACTGACAACTGGCAAGAGTGGCAATAAGAGTGAGAAATACGAATAGTAAAATAATGTGTGTAGGATTATGTATTCTATACATCCACACTGAAGATCTATTATACATATATAGGATAACATATCCATAAGATTTAACATTTGACAAAAGAAGAGAATAGAAGAGAAGAGACCACGGAGAATCTGATATGTACATGGACGGAAGAACTACATATATAGTTTAACTGACGGACGGACTATAATGTGAGCTCTGAGGATCCCGATGAACCTCAAGAGGAAGAAGAGCCCCAAGGGATTTACACTGTTGACTCTGGCCCACTGCATGTACAAACAGTATATAATATATAGAGAATAAAGAGACTTTATTGGTACATTTACACTGTGAGCAGGATTTTTAAAACGGAATTTTGCAAATATACTAAATATTTTACTAAATTATTATTTTATTTAATCCACACACAGTTCCTCTATAATAATTAAATTCTCAAAATTAAATTTTACTCCTTCTGGCTCCGCTCCTCCGTATTTTATAATTTGACAATATTTCTATATACTTGAATTTTCTACCGCTGGCAGTAATAATAATAAGTGTTTTCTATATATACATGTGTTTGTATATATATGGATGATTGACTTTGTGATTTAAATTCCAAAAGTAAGTGTGGATCAGTCATTTAGTAGCACACGGACTATATTTTTCATCTCTCATATCGTCAACCGTCGTCGTCGTCGTCGTCGTCATCGTCTTGAAAATTCTCAGCTCTGATCATCTTCATCGTCGTCGACGCCGTCGTTCTCAATTTGTCTCAATTTGTTACTCTTGAATTCTTCTTATTCTTCTTCTTCTTCCTCCATATAATAATTTGTGTGTGCTCGATCCGCAACTCTAGAGCTCCGGTACTATTCACAATATATCTATTATATGTGTTTTGTGGGATTTTGTTGTGACAAAAAACATTTTCTTCACCTATACACTTCAGGCAAATATAACGGAAGATAAAATGAAGGAAAGCCAACTAAGGAACAACGTGAACAAATGTTTCCTCCGGGGAATTCCTGTGTAATTTATTATTATTACAAGAGAAGTTCCGAAGTCCGTAATTTATTATTGCAGACCCTGCCCGCAAATTTATTATTCTAGACCGTTTGTAATTTATACGTTAAATAATTAACATGCACAATTCACAGTCGAAGTCAAAAACACACTTTTAGCAATTTGTTTGCTTGTAATTCCTTATGGGACTTTTTTTCAAAAAGAGAGAGATTCTTTGATACAAAAATAAATTGTGAATTTAATAATTTACGAGGAATAATAATGGAGATGAAAATACTGTGAATACCAGCGTGCAATAATAATATTTCTCGTGTAATAATAATTATTGTGTATAGTAAATGGAAAGTTTGTGAATTCCATTCATTCTTAATGCTCTTCTTCTTCTTGTTGGATTCACCTAATTAACCAAACCACCGCGAAACTATTTACTATTTACCTTAACCCACGGAGTATTATTATTTATAATTAATCTGTCATCATCATCATCATCATCAGCAATAACAAAAACAAAAGAATAACAACAAAAGTCATCAGCAACAACAACCTGTGGGATTTGTTTTATTGTGAATATTTTGTGAGACGAGAGATTTCTTTTAGTGTGAGTTCGAAACGAAACTTTTACAGTTTGTGAAATTATTACAATTTGAAAGAAATTATTTATGATAAAAATCATTTACAAATAATTGCTTCTAATATTTTTGTAATAATAATTATTACATTTATTTAATTATTACAAAAAAGTGATTTGTATTTCAATTTAATAATTGAAAGGATTTCAAAGGTGCAAAATTAATATCACAATTATTACAGTTCCTTATTGATGTCAAAATTATTAAATAAATTAAAAAAAACAAAATATCATTCAAGTGTGGAGAAATTAATAATAATTAGATAATTATTATCATTGAATTTAAATAAAATACTAAACAGTTGAATTTAAATTGCGGCGTTATTTAAATTAAATAGCGACCCAGCAGTGACTGAATTTAAATCAATTTAATTTAATTTGAATCTTGAGTGCAATTTTCTTCGCGGATGGAGCAATAATTGATAATAAGTACGTATATAAAATTACTTATTATTACAAACTATATATCTATAGTAAATACATATATAGACTTTCATTTATATGTTGCGAAAGCACTCTAAAATTGAATATAATTCATTCTGACATTAATTATTTACAACGTCAACTATAAGTATAAATAATATTATTATTACACAGAAAAAAACGCTTCATTCATTGCAGTCCAGTGAGTGATTCATCGTGGATTTTTCTGTAGTGATTTAACGAATTTTTTTGGAAGGATTCGTATATTGCAGTATTATTTCCTGTGAAACATTATAATACATATAGGATATTCAACCATGGATCAGTAACTGGGTAAGTATTTTTTTTAATTTAATTTTCTATAAGGTTGTAGACTAAAATACAAAATAAATATATGCATATAATATATTTATTTTCTATATTGAAGTTTCTTCTTGGGAAAAATTTCTGCACTTCGGACGCTGATGATGAGTGTCTTGCCTTTTGTGTTGCTTTACTCAGAATTTTGCATGGGTGATGTCATAGGTGTTGGCATTAAATTTTCCTTCTGAAAATTCTTTCCTTATCACGTCCAACAAATATGAATATATGAATTTGCATAATAAATAAAAAGCTGATTTCATCCTGGGATTTTGAAATTTAAAGGAAATGGAAGTGATGATGCATTGATGAAATAATTCTACTATAAACGATGCAAAATAAATAAAAGGATTAAAAAATTGAAAAACAAGAATTAAAAAGAATTAAATTATGGAAAGAAACAGAAAATTATTTAAAAAATTAAATTAGAAATAAAAATAAAATCAAATAATTTAGAAAATTAAACTAGGAAAAAAAATTAAATTAAATATTTTAGAAAATTAAATTAGGAATAAAAATAAAATAATTTAAATTTGTATTTACAAGCAAAAATTGTGGTAAATTGATCCTTCAATTGGATCTTATGGGCTCCTGTACACGAAAAAGAAAGTAAAAACATTTACTGAGCATGATATGAAGAAAAAAAATAAAGAATTTTTTAAAATGGCAAAAAGAAAAGTATTACAATATATAAGTAAACCTTTTGCCTTGAAAAATATTTCCTCGTATCCTTGTCATTTGATTCAATGGAGCAATTATATTGCTAAAGGGCTTTTGGAGAATGGGACGACGACGACGAAAAAAAACTTTTAAATGATGTAATGACAAGTGAGGTAATTTATAAGCCAAAATCCTGTTTTGCCAACTATAACTTATAAGTACATTTTAAGTATCTCTATATACTTAAGCAACACAGAAATAATATAACATTTGGTCATGGTACGTTAAAGCTATGTTGATGCTCCTTATCCTTTTATGACCAAGTGTAATAATAATGGAGGCTTGTAATTAAACCAAAGAGTTATACTGATCTACTATATTCAGCAGTCAGTGTATATAGAATATAGAGTGCAATTTTAACTTTTGAGTGCAAATGTACTCGGATGTGCCTCCGGCATTTTGGAATCCTTTCGCTGTAAAAACGCGTCTTATTTTGTTGTTTTTTTTGTTAGTGCTATATGTATCTGCAATGTATACAAACACGTAGATGTACATAGGTATTTCTTATGAAAGTACCTGCATATACATATGTGTAATCTTCAAAAATGCATCTGTGGCAAAAAAAATAAATAGGAAAATCCTTGTTGTTGAGTCGTAGACAAGGTTATAACGTATACTAATTTTAATTATTATCCTTGATTGAACGTCGCACGTTATTTAACTTTCTCAATGGATTAAGATCCCATGTTATTCATATTGTAGAAATCTTTAATAATAAGGTTTTGTAGATTTGAGGGTCAATGATGCAACATTTTCAAATGTATTTATTAAATTAATTTAATAATTATTTTTTTAAACTAAATATTTGAATTATTATTTTTTTAAACTATTTAAATTTTTTTTAATTATTTAAATAAATGTTTTTTCTAAAATTTAAATTACAATTTTATAAAACATTGAAATTATTATTTTTTTCAATTATTTAAATTAATTTTTTTCTAACATATAAATTATTATTTTTAAAACAATTGAAATTATTATTTTTTTAAACCATTGCATTTATTATTTTTTTAAAACTATTTAAATTATTTAAAGCCGATGGCTTTTACGCTAGTTAATAATATTATTATTAATATTAACTAGCGTAAAAGCCATCGGCTTTAAATAATTATTTAAGTAATTATTACAGAGTTAATTTTGAGGTCAACTTGTTCATAATTTGGCGCCCAAAAATTTTCCGCATTTTCAAATATTTAAAACAAACTATGTGCGAGACTGATGTATTTTACATTGCCATATGCGTTGTATGTATGTATTATGTGTCTACTATAGTAGTTTTGTGTTGTTTGTATCAAAATTCCGGATTTAATCCAGAATCCTGCACACACACGGTGACCTCGTTTGACTCCAACTTTATAAATAACCTTTTTAGTATATATAGTGGAATAATTTGAAAATGTACCGTTGTGCAGCTTTTTAGCATATATTATACTACACGCTCCCACACCGCTAATACTTGTGTATATGCATTATAGTATAAAATACTTTATTATATAGTTATACTTGTAAGTTTCTCAGTTCAGTCAAAGTCATCAAGACTGAAGATTTAGGATCAGGGCAGAATTTATCCACCTTTATTTACATTGCCTGTTTAAGTAACTAGTGTAACTGTATGCAGTTCTTTTTAGTTAGCACATTTCGTAGTACATCGGGATCGCTGCGGGCAATTTTTCTATGTAAAATATCAAGCAGAAAAACGTTAGAAATTATACTACTTTTTCAATCTTTGAATTCGTCAAATTTTAAAATACTTTTGTGGAATGTACATATGTGAATTGTCTTGATTCCGGCTTTAAAAATAAATTTTCAAATACAATATCGGTATGCTACATTGTCGTTGAAGAGGGAAATATAACTATCTCGGCGACTGGTTTCTAAAATATGCAATAAGAATGACTACACCTTCCGAGTATTATTTTTAAAGGAATGCAAAAGTGTCTATCCCGTTTATTTACCATTGCAAAAGAAGACACATCAGCGGTAGAAACTGCTGGAATATTTTCCCACATTACTACACGCATATATGACTTGGCAGTAGTTTTCCAAAGCCGCAGCAGGATTTTGCTTTTGCCGTAATAAATCCGCTCTACTCATGACAATGTAAACAAAGCGGCCATGCGTTTAAACAACGGAGTCATCAGGTTTGCATTGGAATATTTGTGAAATTTCTTGTAACCGTATAGTCATTCTTATATATGCGTTTTAGCAACTGTGCAGATAGTTATATTTGCCTCTTCAACGACTTTAATTAATGTTGTAGAACGTTAAGACACTGTGTTAAAGATAGGTACACGCTGTGTAAATCCTATGGATTTAAATACACATTTAGTCCTTCGAGCCGGATCACATTCTTTCGTTTTAGCAACTGTGCAATAGTTATAATTGCTTTTTCAACGATATAAAAGTATTTATATGAGAATAATTAGACATATACATACTTATACATATTGTCCTGGCCGAGAACTCTGCTGGCACCCAGCCCACCCCAAGCATTTCATTAGCCTTCAAAAGTAATTTCTCCTCTTGTTGTTGTTCTCTTCTTTCTATATGGCCTAACATCCTTTCACTCCGTTTCACTTGTTAAATGTTCGTAAATGCATAAGATAACTTTACTCTTCAGTAGATAAATGTAGATGTTCATTTCATCTGTAAATCCGCAAGTTCATATGTTCATTCCCAAAGTGTAATAATATGTTGAAGTGTGTATGTTCACATCCCATATATGCAATGTTATGTACATATATGTAAAGTGAAGCTTAGTGTATGTACATATGTATTTCTACTAACTGTATAGCAAATCCTTTGCAAAGGATCCCAAAGTACCAATTTATATACCTTATACAACTTAGAATTTAGTACTTTTTGATACTTCGCCTACAATATAATATATGCATTTGTCGTTTAATCCGTCCGCATATAAGAAAACTAGAGGCAAAACTAATTCCACTGTCTCATCCAATATGCTCTTCTTTCGCGTCGTCTTCCTCTCAGTCCCAAACAGTATAATAGCATGGGCTAATGCAAGAATCCGTCGGGCGAAACTTTTACACTTTGCAATTAGTGGTGAAGTTACTAATAACATACATACTTCTTCGATCTCCTCTTCGGTCCGGAGAGGATTCGCAGGAATTCTTGGGTGCACATGTATAACTTAATTATATCGTGCTGTATATGTACCGTATAGTAGAAACTATAGATCGTATGCATTTCCCTACTTAAAAAACCTGTCGTCGTCTTTCTCTTCCTCCGTTTTTACTTATTAACGGTCACGTGTGGGCTGTGTGGCTTTGGCCATTTTAAGTTTCCCGAGCTGGCAGAGCTATACTGATAATTAATAGATCTGTTAAAATTTAGGAAATTACAACTAGAAATGTTAAAGAATAGAAAATAAGAATAATCAAGTTTGGAATCAAGTTTGGAATCAAGTTTGGAATCAAGTTTGGAATCAAGTTTGGAATCAAGTTTAGAATCAAGTTTGGAATCAAGTTTGGAAGTATCATGACAATTTGAATGTTAATTAAGTTCAGAATATATTTACGAAATATAGGTTAAATTCTAGTGAGTTTTTGGTAAGAATGTAATTAAGAATTTTATTCCATTCCCATTCCCAGTATTTAGGTTTATAGTGTAAATTACAGTAAAATGTAAGAGAGGGAATTTTTGGACGGCGATGAGAGGGAAAAGGAATTCGGTCGTAAAACAATCCTTTGATATAGATAATAATAATATATGGACATACATATGTACATATATGGGTATAGATTATACAAGAGGGAAAGTTGAAAGTGCCCAAAACATTAATTCTTATAGGCGTATATAAGAAATTATAAGCCTACGTATGTATAAGGATAGGAACAGAAATTATATAGCGGAGTGAGCGAGGTCATGTCATATTATCCTTGTGACAATTCGGTGACATTTGCTGTCTTTTAATATTATAAAGTTTCCTATCTACAGCAGCTTGCAGCTTTCGGAGCTGTCGGAGTATTAATTTATCTACATATGCACTATATTGCTTATAAATGATTCTACGATATATATGTATGTATACCTATATAAAGTGTATATCTACATATGTACTGCAATAGCGGGAAAGCTAAAATTATTATATTATGTATACCTTTTTACATGTAGAAATCTGTATTATTTACTAAAATCCTGTGACTCCGTTGCAATTTTGCAAAAGAGCAGCAGCAGTAGCAGCAGCAGCGGCGTAGAAAGTTTGAGAAACTAGTTCAAGAATAATATTTATGACACATGAGAAATCCCGTATATACATACTTGTGTATATAATACTAAACTTAACTAACTACAGGAATTTCCACACAATTTCCGCCCTCCTTGACAGACGAGTGACGAACTCCTGTTGGCCTGGAAGTGTTTGTTTCCTTTTAGTCAATGACGACAGACGGGAAAGTTTGCAAAAATATTGGTTTTAAACCGCGAAAGTTCAAATGAATTTAAAAAATTACTTGAACAGTAACAGTATACACTAGTGTACAAATATTAGTAAATTTAAAACTAAAATTTGCCAGAAATAATTAAAAAAATAATTAAAAAATTCGAAAAATTAATTTAAAAATTTCAAGAAATAATTAAAAAATTCGAAAAAATATTTTAGAAAATCATTAAATAATTAACAAATGTTTTAAAAAATCATTAAATTAAAAAAAAGTTGGTTTATTTAAAATGAAACTGTATTAGAAAATCATCGAATTTAAAAACAAGTATTTTAAAAAATTCTTTAAAAAACATCAAATTTTAAAACAATTATTTTAAAAAAATATTTTTAAAAAATCATGAAATTTGAAAACCTTGTATTTTAGAAAATTACATATAAAATCATTAAATTGAAAAAAAAACATTTTAGAAACCTATTTAAAAATACTTAAAATTAAAAAAAATATTTGCAAACACATTGAAAAATCAATAAAAACACAAGTCAATTCAATAAAGTTTCCAAAAATGTTACACCAAAGTTTTGACATCGTTGACTGCAATCGTGAGTGCAAGAGTGCACGTATAGTTTTGTGCTCTCGCAGCACTCGATCCTTCATCCGATCATCGGTTTTGTGCGAGAAATGTGTGAGCTCACAGTGTGGAAATAGTTGGAAAGGAAAGAGTAGCAGTAGTAGTGATGTACTCATGTTCGAAAAATAAAAAAAAACCGAGTGAGTGAAGAATTCCTTTCACAAGTCAGTCGCGAGTAAATTTGGTTGAGTTCAGTTTTACATTTCCCTTATACACTACAATGGTATAAAGCTCAGTGTACTTTCTATATA
>JAQGAK010004987.1:0-11018 GCA_034696945.1 Lipothrix lubbocki | reverse complement strand
TAAATAATGAAATAAATAATAAATTAAATGATAAAATAAATAATAAATTAAATTACAAAATAATTAATAAAATAAATAATAAATTAAATTACAAAATAATTAATAAAATAAATAATAGATTAAATTACAAAATAATAAATAAAATAAATAATAAATTAAATTACAAAGTAATTAATAAAATAAATAATAAATTAAATTACAAAATAATTAATAAAGTAAATAATAAAATACAATTAATTATTTAAACGGCGGCGGCAATAAGTTACCAGCTGATTAAATAAATTGAATTTTCACTAAAGTTCTCAAGAATAAAATATAAAAAAAGATTTCTTGTTTGTTCAGTTAAAGTCCCAAACAAAACACAAATTTTACAAAAGAAAATGAAGAAGGGATATTAAATGAATAATAAGTTGTTCTTCCGCAATCATTAAACTGCCGGGAACGGGAAGTGCATCCGGACAGAGCAAAAAACATAACAAAAGCAAAGAAAGTATATAATTTAGTTATTGTAAAGTTCACACCGTACACTTTCTATGACATTCGTGATACTTTTTCAATTAATTAATATTAAAGGTTCGAATAAAATAATAATTATTATCATTTTGACAAAATCGTATACGCTTTTAATTGAAAAGTTTAAAAATGCCTTGAAACTTAAAATCAAATTGGAAATTATACACTAAGAAACCTTTTATATACTTTTATATGAAGCCTCTTCTCTTTAATAAAATTCTGATTAATAAACTGAATTCTGAACATAAAACTGATAAATAATAAATGTTCACAGCATTACAACTGTGCAATAAAAATTATTTGCTCACACACAATTTATTTAATCCTCAAACAGATTTCCCTGTAATCGTAGAGCATTTATCCTCTTTGTGATTTCATGATTTCTGATGACGAAATGATTATTAAAATAAAACAATAATATTATTTAAAATAATAAAGAGCTACCGCACCTAAGCGGACGATTTCCCAGCACACGAGGAAAATGCAAACTAAACACCAAATTGAAAATATATGCATAAAAAATAATTATGATAATAATAATAATAATACATAAAAATAATAAATGCTTATTTATTAAAGCAAAAATTAATAATCTCTCGGGTATTTTTTATCTCGATGATAGCAGAGGATTTGTTGAGTATACCACAAATTTTTACCACGCTTTTTTTTAATCTAATCTCGAACAATAAAACCTCCGGCCTAAATAACCATAAGGGACAAAAAATAGAATGATAAAAAAAAAGATAAAAAACCCTTGTCGACTTATCACTTTATACATTGTGTAGATATGAAGGACGCTGGATTTTTACTTTAATACTTGTTAAAAATTTTAAATAGTTTTAAAAAATTTATTAATACATATATATTTTGTATGATACAATATGTTTAAAAATATATATTGTGTTTAATTAAATTAAATATACAAAAAAAGAATAAAAAATTGAAAATATTGTACGATTATTTTTTGTATTTAATAAATATTATTATAAACAGAATTCCCAAGCTCACACATCTTATTATTAAAAAATTATAAATTATTTTAAAAGGAAAAGTCCTCTGACTAATATGTCCTGAACATCCGTCCGGTGTGTAAAAAAAATTGAAATAAAATAAATAAACTTTAAATCTACAAGATAAATGACACATAGTTAACATTTAATGGCATATCGCTTATTCCTTGCATGTATTATGTATACCATTTCATATGTAATTACTTGATTTATGATCAGAAAATCAGAAAATAGAGGCTTGGTGGGGCATGGTGATGGTCGTTTTGAGTCGAGCTCAAAGTGATTTTGCTACAAATTTCTTTGTAAAAAGGGTGTGTGTTCCGCTTCTTTTCACACTCATTTATTTAGTTATCACTATTACTAATATTGACTTTTCCCTGTTAAATAATAAAAATCCCATGTCCTGTTTTCCCTCTAAAAAATACAAGTGACTATTCTTTGATTTTTGTTCAGATCAAGAACTGATTTGTGACATATTATTAAATAAAAAAAATTATATAATAAATATACAAAAATATAATACATAAAAGAATAAATACTAACAAAATAAATAAATAATAAATAAATAAATAAACAAATAAATAAATAAATAAATAAATAAACAAATAAATAAAATACAAAAAAGTAGCAAGACGCAGGAATCCTGCGGTTCGGTTCGTTAGTTTGAATCTTCACCACGATTTACCTCACTTAAGGAAACCGGTATTTCCACACATGGACGTACATACTACATACAAAGTAAAAGACACCATGCAATCAAGTTAAGTTATGCAATCAATCTCTGTTAATGAGTCTTTCAGACTCGCCGTTCCAACCGGCTGATTTAATTTACGACAAGAGAAACAATCGGGAGGAATCCGGGCAGGGCTAATCTAATGAAAGAAAAATGGGTCCGATTAAATAAGTTAGATGCCCATTGTGTGTTGTCTGTATATATGTACATGTGTAGGGAAAAAACCAGGAAGGAACCTGATGGCTCAGCCAAATGCCTGCGGTGGCCCCGACACATTATTCCACCCCTCGTTTAAGCAAGCTATGTACATATATGTATATGATAAGGGGAATCTTTGTGGAAGGGAAGGAAGCTCTGGAGAAGATTTCCCCATTATTTCCGCATTAGTTTTGTAGTACGGATACGGATTTAATTTTGGAACTATTATTCAAGTGAGCACTACAAGTATAATTTATTTATTTTTTGAACAAATTATGATAAATAAGGTAAGGAAAAAATAAAAATCCTCCACAAATTATTGTTAGACGAATTAGGATTTCATTTTTTAAATCACACTCATTCTTGGTGTTTTGCATGAAAATTGTTTAACTTTGACGCCATTTGACTAATTGTTGGCGGAGGTCATGGTTGATGTGTAGTGGTCCTACCATGCAACTAAAATAAAAAAAAAATGAAACAAGCAATTTTCAAAAGATTTTAAGTAATGTACCTGAACTCGCGCCTCGCTTAGTCCAAGCCGCTGACTGAGCTCCTCCCTCATAAAAGCATCGGGGTAATGCGTCTCATCAAAAAGTCGCTCCAGTTCATTTAATTGCTCCAGAGTGAAATTCGTCCGGCTGCGTCTTTGTTTGCTGGGCTTCCCGCCACTTCCGCCGCCGCCGCCACCACCACCACTAGCGCCACCTAAATGATGCCCATGATGATGATGTCCATGATGCTGATGGTGGTGATGATGATGATGACTGTGATTTTTATTAAAGCCCCGGTCAACTTCCATGTGCGCACCCCCGTCCTGTGGCTCCTCCAAGCGGCGAGAATCCCCTTCATTGATTGGCTCGGGTGACCCAGGAAGTTTATGATTTGGTTTACTATTCTCAGCAACAATGATTGTCTTGGTGTTATTATGATGATTCTCCGTTTTTTCCGTTAATCTTGGAATGCTGAAGGAATGTTTTTCCTTGGTGGTCCCGTTGCTCCCACTGCTACCGCTGTTGTTATTGGTGGATGGGGCGGGCTCCGCTCGGGTGATGGAGGAATTAATCTGTTGAGTGTCGTCCTTGCTGTTGTTGTTGTTGCTGCTACTGCTAGAAATGGTGGTGGTGGCTGGCAGGAGAGGAGGATTGAAATGGATTGAATTGCCGGCAGCTTCTGATTTTGATGGTGACAGAGGCGGGTCGGGAGAGCGTGAACAAGATGCATTGCTTCCCTTCCCGACGCCGTTTTTATTATTATTATTTTCCCTCTCCTTCCCTCCTTCCCCGCAATTTCCCACAGCTTTACAATTTTTTGATGGATTTCCACAGTCCACATTTGGCAACGCCAATTTAACACAATTGTTGGAATTGTTGGTCGTCGGAATGTTATCATCGTCATCATCATCATTATTAATTACTGGAGGACTTGTCTTCCCGGCGGTTAAACTGCTGCTGTTGCTGGTGGTATTATTATTATTATTAGTATTTGCAGTAGCTGGTCTGGATTTTAATTCTGGATCCGGAATCGCCTGTCCGGAATTATTCTCATGCTTTTTATTTGATTTGGAAGTTCCAATAGAGGAACTGCTGCTGTTGCTGATGCTATTATTTGTTGTTGTTGTGTAATATTTCAAGGGAGGCTCGCCAGGGCTGGCGCTTCGTCTTGAAGTTCGCAATAACAGCGGATGACGTTCCTCTTCAGGTTTGCTGTCCAAAGATGATTTCTCATGCTGGGGCTCCAACTTGATTAAACGGGAGCGAGACACTATTTGAACAAATTATATTACACACAACTCATTTTAAATTAATAGTTTACGTAATATAAATACGAAATGATTACTTTGCATGATTTTGTTAATAATTAATTGTGATTGTTAGCTTCAGCCACAAATTTTTAGGTTCGGAATTCAATTTAATTTGCAAATTTTTCAATGAAATGACTGAATTTTGTATTTATTTATTTTTATTTTATTCCTAAGCTTATATGCTGAATAATGTATTCAATTTAAAGGTTGATTATTATTATTATCAGTGCAATTTAATTTTAACGATGAGGATTATTGCAGTATTTATTTTTAATTCTGTGGTAAATGCGTTTACGTTTAAAAAGTTTTTAACTTCGATGCCGTTTTACTAATTGATACATAAGTTTTGTTATTAAACTGGTTGTCCCTATGAACGGTAATTGTGAAATATTTATGAAAAAGTGTTATTAAAATCCATACAAAGACTATAAAAATTACACACAAAATCGAGAAAATTAAATTAAAAACCAAAAAATTAGGTCAATCACCACAGGAGTGAAAAGAGGGAATATAGAATCTCAAAGGCGGGAAGAATGCATTGTGGACAACTAGAAATACATATATTGGATATACAGATAGCCTAAATATATTGGTTGGCAGAGAATAAAAAAGAGCGTGTGTGTGTCGGGGGGCAAAAGAAAGTGTTTACTAATGTAATTGAGTTGGAAACATTGAAAAGTGCTTAAAGCTGTTTGTTTCTTGTTGAGTGTATCAAGTTGTCATTCGGTCGTGTGAGAGTAGAAATAGGAAATAAGCATTTTGCTCCCTTATATAGATAGTAATACTGACAATATACCAAAATAATATTATTATAAGGAAGGAAATGTATATAGTATGTACGACGACCATTTAAAAGCGCGGAAGATAAAATAAGCGCGAGAGCCCTTCAACGATTACAATGCACGAGGCTGTATTCAGTGTGTAATATGGGCGAGTGTAATCAAATTAACGACTGAATTGAGTATTGAGGGATTTGCCGGTACTTTAGGGATGATTAGGACTTGTGAGCAAGTAAATCAGAAGAGGAGCAGGCAGGATATGGAGCGACTATTGGACAAGCACCATTTAATTCCATTATACGGATGAAACTCAGCTTAGCACATATTAAACAACACTGTTCAATTTACCAAATTGAACTAAATCTGACTATTCCCGTGAGTCCCATGGGCAATAACGCCGCACCAGACTTCAACACCCCATTTCACATGCAAACACTCACACTTCTCTTCTTCCTTTCTTTTCTCTCCTTTATTTTTTTCCTCTCCCTATTATCATCTCCACTTTAGACGCTATATAGATATATACCTTTCTTTTTCCTACCTTTTTTCCCCTTTTTCTCCCATTTCCCTCCTCCACTTCTCCTGCTGCTCCTCCGAGTTTCTCCTCCGCCGTGATCCCTGAATTCCCTGCTCTTTTCTATCACTCAACGTGACTCCTTGACAAGCGTCTTGACACTTGAGCAATGCTTTCTGATTTGTTTCTCGAGTCGGGGGGGGGAATGATCTTTTTTTATTAAATTTGTTTATAATTCCTTGTTTTACATGACCTCAGATATTATTTTTTGCTTTGTTATGTTCACCTTCTATTTCCGTAACATGTTCATGAAAATTTACATTCGGTATTAAAGTTCAACAATACTAGTCCCATGATTTCAGTTTCACACCTTCGTACGGTATCCGAACCGCGGCACAAAAATTTATTGTAGACGGCGTCAATATAAAATACTTTTATTGTCATTAATAGTTAGGCTGAAATTGCAATATTACATAATTTCCGATAGTTTTTAGCCAACTTTTTGTTTTAAAAATATAAATCACTAAATATTTTTTGTAAAAATCCGCCCAGCACGATCTCTCAGAACAAACAGGGCCAATGAACTAGTCGAATTTAAGGATACACGGGGAGAGAGCCACCAAAAGAACTACGTGTTATACCTTACAAGCTACCAAACATTTAAATGGCGTTAAACTAAAAAATAATATTTTGTACAAAAATCCCCTGCGTTAATTTCCCCAATATGTTGCGGAATGGAGAACTTATAGGAGAATAGAAACTCAAAAGAGAAATAATGTAAAGAAAGAGAGAGAGAGAGAGAATAAAACTGGAAAAGGAAAAAAAGAGAGTGAGAAGAGTGTGAATGGGTTTAGCGAATAATAAAGTCATGACTTGAGTTGACTTAGCAGATAAATTTGTATGTGTTGGGGAAAGCAGCCCCAGAAGAAATCAAGAGAAGATTATTTAATTGAATCATTTTTCATCTCCTTTTCCTATTCCCAAGTACATACATCTATCCCTCGTAACTTCGTTATAGGGAAAAATTTCCACTGTACTTACTTCCTGTCGAGCCTGTAAATCGAGTATAAGTTTCCCCGTATGTATGTATAGCCATGCTATGTGTTATAGGAGGAAGTCGATCTTACTCTCCACGCATTTACTATAATGACGCCAGTGAATTACATACAGGAACGTGCATAAGACCGAGCATCGTATTAAATCCCCATTCGTCCCAAACTTCGCGAGGAGCTCGGGAATTTCTTTGAATATTCAACGCTCATCTGCAATTCTCCCTCCGCCTTTATTATTATTATTTGTATGTGCTCAAGACTAGTTACACATTATTTGGGGAATTTGTTTTCCGATACTTTCCACATTTATTTTCATACAAATGTCGTTACAGGAATGCAAAAGATGTCATGCTGCAATAGCTGAAAACCAGCTAAAATAAACCGAACGGCATCGAAGCCAAAATAATTTCTGAAATTTTTAAATTCCCTAATTACCGCTTATAATCATCATAACTAGAATTTAGAACTGTGAAAATACACTAAATAAACTTCTTTTTTTCAACAAAAATTTATCAATTGATTTGAATTATTTTTTTAATTTTATTATTTTCTCATTATATCAGTAACAAAGGGTCGACTGTTTCAAATTATTAAAATTCAATACCGTCCTTAGTACTTTGAAAGTTTTGAATGGAATAAAAGTTTTAAAAAGCATAAAAAGCAAAGAAGGTGGAGAGACTCTGAGGAGTTTTCCTATTAATAAAGCCCCACCTGGCAGACTCCGCCCGGCCCATTAGCCGCTGCATAATAAACAATAGAGCTTTTGCTGCTGCCCGCTCCGGTCCCGGCTACATACTACTCATAATAATAATCCTCAGAGTTTCATGCATGGGGAAATTGCGGAGTAACTCTTTACCCCTGTGGCCCTCCCATTTACTCCGGCTTTCTGTACTACTGCCGAAGGGTTTCCGGGTGTTTATCTTTGTTTAATTAATTAACAACGCTTTTAATTTCTGACTTTGAAATTCATTTTATTTTTCTTGTGTGTGTATTCTTTATTTTTTTAATATTTCTTAGCTTTTTATATTTAAGGGTATTTAATATCTTTTTTATGTTAATTTTGTTTTTATTTTTTCATCATGTATTTTTTAAGTTTTGATTTGTATTTTTTTAATTAAAAATAATTTTTTTTAATTAACAATTTTTTTTTTTTTTGTAATATTATAAATCAAATTATTTCGTGTTACTTTAATATAATTCTTACGTATTTTGTCATTTTATTTTAAATTGTTATTTTATTGGATTTTGGCTATTATTTGATTTCCAAATATTTTGAGCCTTTGATTTTATTTCAGCATTTTATCAACATACAGATATTTCGAAATTAATTACAATATTATAATCTTTTAGAATTGCATTGTCTTTACGCAGAAGTCTAAAAATGAACACATTTGAGATTAAAGCAGATATCCATTTTGTCAGAGGAGAAGCTGAAAAATCCGGGAAGGGTAGTGGGTACTTTGGTAAATTAGCATCTAAAATCTAGAGGATGAGGAGGAGACGAAGGAGAAGAAGAGAGCAGACCGAGACCAGGGAGTATTAATTTGTTAATTAAATTGCAACTCGTTGAAAGTAGTAGTAGAGAGATAGAGAGAGAGTTTATTAATCCATGGAGTGAGACTCCCATCCGTACGTCCGCTACTATACGTACTTACACACACTATGAAAATAAACGGGGAAGTGTAATAAAGTCAACTTAAAAGTTGTTCAATTTAGTTTATTAAGCAGGAGACAAAAGTTTATGAGAGTGGAACTACCTTATTAATTTACTTAATTACTCCCTACCTTACACAGCCTCTCGGTTACGGCCTGTGGATACAAACCTGTCATCGCAGCTTTCTTAGGATTTAACGAGCAAAACTCCACTCTTCCCTTGTATTATTTTACTACATTTAGTAGTATGTAGATATAGCTTTCTCCCTATGCTTGAGTATTTTTTTGATCAGAGATTTCAGCATTCTCATCCCTTATTGCCACTCCAATTCTATAAATCCTCCAGATATCCTGCCTCCTTTTAATTACTTTTGGATAATTAAATTACAATTGATTCCCTTCCCTCAACTCTTTCCAGTTTTAATTCTTTTACCAAAGTTTTTTTTTTAAATCTTCCATATCATATAAGGAAAGTATGCATTATTTTTAAATTATAATATTTAAATGTTTCAAATTTTAAATTATAATGAACATTTCTAAAGTTTCAAAATCTTAATATTTTTTAACAAAACGTTGTCAAATTTCGACGCCGAATGAGTTATTGTCTCGGTATAATGCTTAATGCAGATGAGCAGTAATAGCATGTAAATGAGTTCTCACATGAACTCATTCTAATTAAAGGATAATAATGATCCTTACCTTTATCCGCTGAAATCTTCTTCGGCGGCTCTCCCTCATTGTTGTTGTTGTTGTTATTATTATTGATATTATTATTATTAAATTGTGAATGCTTCCTCGCCTTGATTTTGCCGGATTTATTTGTAATTTGTTTTTCCGTTAAATAAATTTCTTGTGAAGGGGGTGAGTCCGAATTGCCGGAGACGGGTGAAGGCGGCTCAGATTTGGGGACGCTTCGTGTCATTAGCACGGAGACTTCCCGGTCGACGAAGGAATTTGTCACGAATTCTGTTAATTTGTCCATGATTCTTATTTTTGAAAATATTATAATTTGTTTGTTTTTAATTTGTCACGAATTTTTTTCACTTCATATAACTAAATGGGAGCAGACGAAATAACTTGTATATCGCGCCCGCTCACTTAAAAATTACTAACCGGCGTGAAAGTTACGCAAATTTATCTCGTGGAGGCTGTAGAAGACAGGAAGGAGAAGAGACGGAGGAGAAGAAAAGCGTGTGAAAAAGGAGCGATTCGAATCGCAAGTGAGTAGTTGGTGTGTGCGGGTTTAATGTTGTCATCATTGCCAAGCCCGGGATTCGGTCAGACACGAACAATGAAATCAAGAGGGTTGGCTTTACCTCTTAGCACTTGCCTCCTCTTCCCAGCCTTGTACTTCCGCTCAAACGGGAGAGAGAGAGAAAGGAAGACAGAATAATCCTCAACCTTTCCTTTCTTCCTGACTTAATTTCCTCATAGTTTTTTTTTCATTATGACTTTCTACATTTTTTTTCAAAAGTAATTTCCGCTGATCTTGAGGCTGTTTTAATGCACATTTTGCGAGAGCCATATTCCGTCTTTATCTAGAAACAATCAATGGAGTTACAGAATAATATAAATGGCTTCGATATTTAACAAATTTATTGTACGTACATTATGGCCGTTTGAGTAAATTTCTAAATAATGTTTATAATGTATTCAGTAAGTAAATAAATTTTAGTGTGTAAATAATACAAGTGAAAATTAATACAACAAAAACGGTTCATAATAAATACAACAAATTCCTGAATAATGAAAAATTGATCAAAATTGTCGGGCTATTACTATTACGATTGTCTATAAACAATAAAAAATAACGAAATTAATATTCATAAAAAAACTAACTAGATTGTAACCTAAAAAAATATGAAAGGCAATAAAATTAAAATATTCATGTATTACAGTAAATAAAATAAACAATGAAAAACAAAAAGGCTTGAATTTAATTATTCCTTCATAAAATAAAAAAAAATGAGCAGCATGAAAAATCCAAAATCCAAGGGTTAAAAACTGCCACAGTGTAGAAGAAATGCCTGTGGAAAAGATAAAAAATGAGAACAAAGCATATTGTGAAGGTTGAAATCCCTGTAGGACAATTCCGGCGTCATGTCAGACGGAGGTATCATCCTTTACTTAACAGGAGCCACCTATTATACATGTGTATACATATATGTAATGCAAATCAAACTGTGTATATATATATATAAAATATAAATCCATATACAGTGTACAGATATATATCATATAGGTACATGGATTTTAGCCGTACATTTAATGTAATAAAAGGGAGCAAATTTGTTTACGCTCCCAATTTAAATGAATGCATGTGTATATGCCAAAAAGTTTGCCGCCGAGCTCTGTGTTGTCTTGTTGTACTCACACATTAGACACATACTGAAATTTAGTTGTTACAATCTCCGCTGATTCAATTACCTCGACCGTTCTTCCATGTATATGTACATACATACCTCCAAGCTTAAAGCATGTACTTTAGTTTACTTGCAAGTTACTTGCTTCTGCATGTTGAAAGGCAAATGTAGCTATCTCCACAGTTGCTAAAATGCATAAGAATGACTACAGCCCCGAATATTATTTTTAAAGTTCAGAATGCAAAAGTGACTATCCCGTTTATTTAGCATATGCAAAGATACTTATGCGGGAGTAACTGTGAATATTTCCCCTTTCTACACCATGCAACAATAAGACTCATGAGCAGTAGAGGTTTCCATAGCAACAGCGGGATTTTGCTTCCCGTATAAATGCGCTATACT
>JAQGAK010004986.1:0-11020 GCA_034696945.1 Lipothrix lubbocki | reverse complement strand
TTTATAAGAGAATTTCTATATAAAAGGCAGATTTTGGTGATTTATAGCGTTCTCTTATAGCGAGGTTCCAGTGTATAGGTAGATAGATATTTATTCAGGTCGATAAATCAGCCGAAGCCATGACAACCACAACTATGAGCACTTTCCCCAAAAAACCGCAAGGTTAGCAAAAATAAAATAAAAATGCTGCTAAAATGAATGTGCATATTGTCGTGTTAGCAACCATAGTTGCCAGCTTATTTATAATTTAGCAAACACTAGTAAAGTATTTTATAGTTTAAGAAATATCTCATCCAATCATTTCATGATTCAAAATGTTCTAACTACTTTCTCATGAAATAAAGCTACGTCAAGGATTCCTGATCTGGCTTTCAGCCTGATCAGTTTGTTTTCCCCTATTTCCCATCCCTGTTTTACTTTTATTTCATACCATAATCTTAGTCTTGTTGCAAAATAAAAAGTTTTTGTAAATGTTTAAAAGTAGTTACGTCCCAGAATTAACTATATGTTTTAATACACATGTACAGCTAAACTTCATAATATAATTCATTAAATTTTCCAAATTAACAAATACAGAATTATTCAAATTTTTAAATCATCAAGCACGGCACCCAATGAAATGCATGCATACAACCATACGATTATAAACGCAGAGGGTCAAGCGTATTTACCTGATAGAAGTACATATAGTAAAATAATTTAAATTTTTATTTAAAATATATATATAATTACCTATTATTTTTCGGGTGCATTTTTACTCGTATCTGATCTAACTGCGAAAGAACATTCCTCAAATGTAAAAAATTAAACACTACATACATGTGCGTATTATTGAAGCAAGGGAAATATTGGCGTTTATATTTGTTGTGGTGGTACTTTTGAATTTAGAAATTTGAGGGTTCCCGCGTTGGTACATTATGTTGTTAGAGCATGATGCAATTGGTACTTGAAAATACTTCACAGAAAACATATCTTTTAAAAATTTGTTCTAAAATTATTTACCGTTTTAAGCGGTTAAGCTTTCAAGTAAAGTACGTAGACGGAAGAAGTGTCGAATGAAGCACGGAAAGAATTTATTCAAGGGGAATGTGGGGGAGTCCATAGAGGACTCCAATAACTATTAACCAATACTTCTGCAATATACCGACTATAGTCGGCAAAATCAAATTAAAAGTTATGGTCAACCCTTTAATTTATACACAATATCCTTATTGGAAAAATATAAAAGTAGATAAGATATTTTTTTCCATCTGGTTTTAAACAAATTCTCGGAAAATCCTGAACAATCATATAATGTAAGCATAGTTTCTTGTTAGAATCACAAATTTTCCAACAACTGGTACATGAAGACTTCATATTCCAATGAGTTGTCACCTACTCTCCAAATTCAGCCTTCAAACCAGCAGAAAAATCCAAATGAAAAATCTTGCAGAAAAGCTTTTCGTGTTGGTATTACTTAATGCAGGAATGACAGTTTTTCCAACGAAACAATTGGTAAACCATGAAGGGACGAATAATGTTTGCACAGAGTTTCTAGTGAAGGGGAAGAAAATTGGCATTGTTTACAGTTAAAAATCATTTGAAATGTGTCATTAGGCATATTACCAACTTCTTCTATGCTCGTATGGGGACACCTGGTAGCGGGAATTTCATGTTCTAAATGTGTTTTCTTCTGGTGGAGGTTTTCATGCTCCTGTTGCAATTTTGAACCATTATTTTCAGTGTCATCATTAATGCCCGTGTTAACGAAACACTTTTCTTGATGATTTGCAAAACACCTTGAATAAGCGAAACAGTTTCCGCACCGCGTGCAATGAATTTGTGGCTTCCGCGCTGAGGGTTTGTGAATTTTTAAATGAATATTAAGGTCTGATTTTCGTACAAACAATTTTTGCATACGTGACACCGGAAATTCGTTTCTTCGGTGTGAATTTTTGTATGCGCTTTTAAATCGCACTTGGTTTTAAAACTCTTAAGACATTCTAAGCACTTAAAGTGTCGGGTAGTAGTTGATGCTGCCAGACGTACTTATTTTGGTAGTACAGTACTTATTTCCAACACCATGTACTACTTGAACTTTGGTGTACTTAAATGTACTTACTTTCAGCCCAGGGTCCTTAATGTACTTATTTCGTCGCTGATATTTAAAACGTAATTTGAATGTCTTTTTTCCTGAAATTCAACACCTATTCTTTAATTTACTGGAAAATGTCTCTAAACCAAACCAACAATGCATTCGGCGCCTGCTATTGCTTAAAAACGTGATTTTTACAGAAGTTAGTTTTGAATTTACAGATATCTCCAGCTTTTAAAGCGAGCTACGTCTTTGGAAACATATACAATAATCAAAAAATACAGATTTCAAAATTAAAATATCAATGATTAATATTCAACACAGTTTTGTCGTATGCTCAGTTGCTTACTTTAATATTTTACCAGTTCCAGGAATATTTTTTTGAATAATTCTCTACGTAGTATAGCATTCACATTTTTTGCTAGCAAATTTTAGGTGAAATATACTGTAGGGATTATAATGTAGGACATTGAAGAATAACAAAATATATTAAAAAAGTAATATTCCTTGATATTAAAATTTTTAGAATAATCTAGAATCAGTTATAATGATCGAAAGCGTTAGTATTAAATTAAACAAAAACCTGGAAGAAATAGGGACAACCAAACTCAATGGTTACATACAAATACAATGCTGTTGTAAGGTGCTGATACTTTTCGGGTCTAAGCTTTGCATTAGGCCCCATGCAATATATTTTAATACATGAATGATCAATGAAATAAAAATATTGCAGGAGCTAAAAGGTTTGATAAAATTAAAATTCGTAAAACCCAAAAGATTTTGGGTTTACATCCGATTATGTCCCGCTTATATCAAAAATATCTGGCCAGCCACTGACCCACTCGTAGAGAGATTCACTTCAAGTTTACAAGCTCGTTTAAAAATGCACTAGGGTTATTGACAATTGAGTAAAAATTATGTTAGTTCCATCTGCATTGATTATTTCCGAGCATTTAATATCATTGATATGTACATGTCCTAAGCACAGCACACGTGTATATATAAATACAAAAAGGTACTTATTTTTGCCTCAAAATATATGGCAGCATTAGTTATGCCATGGATGAATTTCATTCACAACAAGGGTACGAATGCACGTTTTAGATACGTTCATGCACGTTTACGCAAATCCATGCTGTATTTATGAGTATTTTAATTGTGTGTTGTGTAAAAAGCTGTGTATTGAATAGTAGAATAGTTGTACTTATAGATATATAAGTATTAATAAACTTGCGATCGTATGTATGGCAACTAATTATAAGTACATCAACTATATAACGTAACATATACTTTCTGTTTGTGTTCCCTTTGGCCTTGAACGAGGTTATTTTTTGTACGCCGTGACAGCGACGAGTGAACTATGTTAAATGATAAAAGAGCAAAAAAGACGGAAGAAATGCAATGAGAATGAGATGAAAGTACTTAACACAGATTGGGTTGGGACTTATTCGCACAATGTTTCTGTAATTCCTATTTTCCTATAAGCGGACTGACGGGCGTCACAGAATCGTTTATCGTTGTTAACCGCGTTTAACACAATAAATACACTTATTCATTGTTTGCACATATTTATGTTTACATATGCTTTTGGTTTTACGGTTTAAAGTTAAAACTTTTTATTCATCATCACTAGGCAACCAAACTTTTCGCAATTTTTTCGCTTCAAATTTCGCAAAAACTGATTTTCGATTTCGCAGTTTTCGCAGTTTCCGATTTTTTTGTTAAAAAGTAAAAGAAACCTTATTCTATATTATCGTACTTCCATTTTACTAATTTTTACCCATATTACCTATTTATTTATTTTACCCATATTTTCTAACACTTATCACGCGGTAAGTAAATTACTACGTATGCGTAAATGCATCTGAAAATAGGGTAGGCATTGCCTGTAATCATTTTTGGACGCTTCGGTTTTGATTATTGATCTTTACAAGTTTCAATGGAAGCAATATTTAAACACTAAAAGTTTTTATTGTAAAAACATGATCGATGATGTATATTGTTAGTGAAGAAAGCATTAAAAGGCAGTGTTGGCAGTCAAATTTAATGTCAATGTTAATAAGTTCATTACAGACCAGAACATACTATAAAACATTTACATAGTCAGTCAAAATTTATACAGCCACAAAAGTAAACAAAAGTGCAAGCAACAATAATTACCAAAAACGGAAATGTAAAGGGAAAACTAATTTCATCTGACACGGCTTTTTCGACGTGTTCTGATATTGTATTTATAAATTTGGAGGATATCTGAATCAAAAACGTAACCTAATTTTTTTAAATGTAAAAATTCATGCAGATTATCGTTAAATGTAATTGAGGGTTTTTAACTATTTTCTCAGTTTCAAAATGGAAAGCATGTTTTTATTTAAAAATATATATTATTTTTATAAATTATGTATACTAATTTTCAAAGAACTGTAGAGTTGAACATTATAGATCGACAATAATAATTATCTTTTAAAAAATCTATAAAATATGTATAATGTATAAAATAAATAGCTTAAAAAAAGAAGTGATTATTACAAAACAAAATTTTTTAATTTGATTTTTAGTAGCAATAGGATTGACAATAATCTTTAAATTTAAAGAAAACCATGTCTAAACTTAATAAATGTTGTCAAATTTTGAATTTCGCAGCCAAAAATCTCATTTCGCAACTTTCGCATTTTTCGCAAGTTTCGCAAAATGTTTTCTCAGTTTTGGAGTGTACAGGTGTCGGGGATCAAGATTTACCCACATTACAATAGTCTAACACGCACAATTCAATTTGTCGCAAATTTCGCAAATTTGGTTGCCTAATCATCACTCATCACTTTCGTTATATCTGCGGTCGTAAAGCTTGGTGTATTACTTTACACATGATTTACACACGCAACGTTTATTTAACGTTCTTTGTTTGCCCTGTTGTTATTATTTATTATGTAGACTATTAGTCATTATTCATTGTGTACATGATTAGTCAAACATCACCATTCAACTATATGTACACAAGAAACATCCAACATATTTATATAACAAACATAAGATGTATACATACGTACTAGTAATAGTAGTAATATGAGTTCATTTATTTTTATTATAATCTATGTACAGTACGGAATATTATAATATTTTCCTTTTTTCTTTAATGAATTTCCTAAAAATCAGTCATCAGGAGAAAGAGAGGCAAAATTTATTTATATTGGAATTAAATTAAGCTTTTCATCGAAAGTCTATTTATAAGTAATTACCTGTATTTTATAATTTACTCATTTAATGAAGGCAAAGATGATTATCATTATGGGAAATCATTGCGAAAGGCTTTACAAGGGTTGTAACTGCACACGTTCAAACGTAATATAAAAGATTTAAAAAATTGCTTCAATAAATTGAGCATATCATGTCAATGTGCATTGATTAAATTGAGGATTGCTCACATGAGTATTTACTGTACAAGGTATTCGTCATAATTTTTATTATAATCAGATTAATCGTCTGGAATAAATTATGTAGAAATCGTGAAATCCCCCTTCTCATCCTGACCTTTCTCTGGCTTCTAACATAAATTACTACGCAGAGATTTTCGGAGAGTGAAAGACGTGAAAGTGGCATGAAAATGCAAGGGACAGGGAGATGAGTTTTCCAAATAAAGATTTTACATATTACATCACAGTTTACAGTACAGCATCCAAGGACCTCTACTTCGATTTCTTCTTTCTACGTCCAAAACAATCTGGCACCAATTTAAAACTATTCGTCGAATTCTAAATTGGAATATTTCAACCACTTTCGGTCTCAGTTTTTCAAGCTCTTTCTGACAAAAATAAATATATTCTCCTAAATTATTTCTCACTTTATTAATTTAATATTTAAATCTATTATCTTCTTCGTGCATTGTTATCAAATTTTAATTGTCGTGACCGGTGTCCCCCCTTAAGAATATAGCAAAATGAGTTCCTCTGATGAAGATTTTGTATCCGGCAGCGAAGACTCTTCTGATGACAATCGTCAGAAGAAGAGTAAACCGAAGAAATCTAAGCATAGGAAGCACTCGAAGAGCCACAGAAAGGAAAAGAAAAATAAGAAGAAAAGCCACAAGCGCAGGAAAACTCCGTCGGACTCGGAGGTAAAATAGTTTGATGTTTATTTTTTCTTTCGTTCGTAATTTGTAAACAAAGTAATTTATATTTTCTAATGATTAATTTTAACTATTTAAAGTCTTCCTCAAGTGATGAATGGGTCTCGAAAGATGATTTGGAAACTCCAAAGGCACGAGCGGATGTCAAAAAGAGCGAGTCGTCGACCGGCAACGAGCTCAGACCCGAAAAAGAGGATAGGGACGAATGGATGAATTTTAGTGAAATGTTACCCACATATTCGAATGATTCCAAGAGGTCACAGAGGAAGGCTGAAAAACAGGCACAACGAGAGAAAGGTGCTATTGATCAGGTATGAAACCTTTAGAGATTTTATTAGATTATTTGATACTCATTTTAAAGTACATGGCATAATTCTGGTGTTTTATGACTTTTCAGTTGGGAAAGCATGATAGAGAACTTAATCCCTATTGGAAGGACGGAGGAACAGGACTGCCAAGTGAAGAAGGAGAAGCCAAAGGGTCCAAGAGCACATCTTCCACTGTTGTCGGTGATGGTGGATTGAATTGGCTAAGAAAAGCATTTTTAAGGGCGAAGGAACAGGCGCAAGAGGAAGGGCGAAGCTTAGAAGAAATTGCTGAAGAGCGTTGGGGAGTATGTGTAGTCGATTATTTAACTTGAACATACTATGTAAAAGTAGTTGAATTTGGCCTGACTGTGCAATGAATTATAAATAGAGATATTGTATTGTTTTCAGTCCTTACAAAAATTCTACGAGATGTTGGAAGAAGCTGAAAGGAAAGCAAACTCTACGGACTCCCGAGGTTTGAGAGATTCCAGACAAGAACATCACCGAGAGCGTCATAGAGATAAATTCCAAAAGCCAAAGTATCATAGTGATAGCGACAGCAGTGAGGAGCGAAGATCTAGAAAATACGCAAAGCATTCACATTCAGAAAGTCGCAGATCTTCTCATCACAAGTCCTCCTACGATGATTCCAAGTCACGAAGTTCCAGTTGGAGAAAACCACAAGCAGAAGCCCCTACATCAGAAAAAGTTGATATTCAATTGGAACCTAAGAAAAGTCCAAATATCCAAATCCAAGAATCGCCACCTGAAGTTTATGAAGAGGCAAAGGTTGAAGAGGAGGAAATTAAAGTTCTCACTGATAAGGAAATGAATGAATTAAGTGCAAAAATATTGAAAGCTGAAATGCTAGGGAATGAGGTTCGTCTCTTCATTAAAAATTTTCCTGTACAACTGAAATTAGGTAAGAGGCAAAATAAAATATTAATCGTTTTTAATTTTTTGTAGGAGTTAGTAAAGAGTCTGAAAGAAAAGAAAGCAGCAGCCGAGAAAGCCAGAACTGAGTTTGTTCAAACTGATACTGTCAAAACAAAGACTGTCGTCAAAGTTGTACTAGATGACAAAGACAAAGGAGCTGGACCTCGAAGAAAAATCAGAGAGAAACCTGGAGAGACCCACAAGGATGGTCAGCGGGTTCGATATTTCCCCGATGATGAAAAACAAACACTCAAAAATATGGTATATTAGTAGTTATTTACTTGAATTAGTGAATTGGAGACTTGTCATATACTAGAGTATTTTATTAACGTGTTATATAGGAGATTGATAGAAATAATTATTACTTATTATTATTCACCTGTTTATTTCAACTTCTTATTTATTGTACAGTTTGAAGCAGAGAAGAGAAATACTGTGGAAAATGAAAATGCTTTATTCTCAAGAATTGCTGGAAAGGTAAATTCACTCTTTAGTAATTCAAGTGATAAATTTTATTTTGTTTTCATGTAAAAATTATTTTGGACCTTTAGAGTGTAAAGGCGACCGAGGACTACGATATGGATGATATATTCACGGATAGAGCCAGTAGCTCTAAGTCTAACATGAAAGATAAAGAACGAGAGCTGCGGGAAATACTTGATGAGGACAAGGTGTATAAGAAAACCTTAGAAAATTGTAATTGGTGCTTTGACGGCAGCAAATTACCGAGAAATTTAGTAATTGCAACTGGTGAAAAAGTAAGCTCTGGCTCTATTCTTGTTCTGTCTAAAGAGTTTATAATAAGTTTTAATGTAATATGTAAATAATGGAAATGTTCATTAATTTGAATTTGTTTTTCCTAGAGCTTTTTATGTCTTCCTCCTTATCAGTCCCTTACAGAAGGTCATTGTCTCATTGTTCCTATGTATCATACCTCATCAGCCACTCAGTTAGATGAAGATGTGTGGGAAGAAATGCAGGTACAATACACATGCAATTTTATATCGAGTTTTTATATATAGCTATTGATTTATAAACTTATTTACATAAAGCAAAAAATCTTGTTTATTGCAGAAATTCCGAAAAGCTATTGTTAAGATGTTTTTGGCTTCTGACCAAGATGTAGTGATATTTGAATCAGCCCTTTTTTTAAAAAAACATCCTCACATGTACCTCGAATGTGTGCCAATGCCTAAGGAAGTTGGAGACTTGGCCCCAATATATTTTAAAGTAAGAATCGTATTTATGCCATTTAAAACAATGAATCGCACATTACATTTTAGTTGGTTTTGAGAGTGCAAGTTTTCCAAACTTTTCAGAAAGCCATTCAAGAATGTGAGACAGAGTGGTCTCAAAATAAGAAACTTGTGGATCTTCGAGGCAGAAATGTAAGAAAAGCAGTCCCCAAAGGCTTACCTTATTTTGCGGTAGATTTCGGAATGGATAGTGGCTTTGCGCACGTTGTAGAGGACGAAAGAAATTTCCCGAGAAACTTCGCTCAAGAAATTGTGGGAGGTATGCTGGAGCTCGATCATCATTTATGGAGAAAACAAAAGCAAGATGATTTTAAAACTCAGAGGGATAAAGTAATGGCTTTTCTTCCCCATTGGGGGCCGTACGACTGGACAAAGGATACAGAAGATGCGTGATGCAACTTCAGTAAAATACGTTCACTGTTCTACAGTTTTAATATTATTACATTTTTTATTACATTTGTTGTAATATAATTTCAAAAATCGTGTCTAATCTGATTAAAAGTATTTGCTTAGATTTTTATAAAAATCTAAAAATATATAGATGACCTGAACTATTAAACAGTAACTATATCAGCGTTTATTGTTTGCATAAAAATATGGTGACAAGGCAGGGTAGAGTTTGTGTAACTTCCCATTATTTTGACCCTGATCCTGATGACCCGGATCCACAGTTTTGTATAGTTTCCATAAAGCTGTTTTCTGTGTTTTAAAACATGATTATTGTAATAAAAATGATATTTGAAACACATCATGCCAGTTAACTATATTATACCCATTAATACACAATCATGTAGTACAAAATAAGCTTAACTACTTACCAAGCTGATTGGAATTTTGAAAAGGTTCAGCTTCACTTCTAGGCGTACTAAGGATGATTCCTTCACTCCCATAAAATTCTCCTGATGGATTGGATGGGTAATTATTTACTGATGACTCCATTACTACATCTTGAGGATTTTGTAGATGTCCCAACCAGCCTACCGCCTGTTCAGGTGAAACGTGCGCTCTTTCACCGAAGTTTTCGTCCAGACCAGCATCTAAACCACCGTCAGGGCGTCTCTCCGGATTTCCTTCTGGAGGATTCATTCTCCGTTGTAAACGAAGCTGTTCTTGGGATCTTGAAGGAACTCTCTGAACATTTCCACTGCCGTCTGACGACGATGTTGATGAATAATGCAGCTCCCTTGCTTCTTCGTTCAGACTGGGCATATTCTTCGAAATGGAAACCGTTTCAGAATGATTTGAATTTCCGGAAGTTTGTAAATGTTCCATAATGGGTGGTTGTTGACGTAATCTTTCTTGAATTAACAGCAGATGACTTCTGGGCATCTCCACTAGTCCTTGGTCTCTGTCCCTGCGAAGACCACCCGAAAAATTTTCCGGTGATCTTTCATTCACGTAATTCAGTTGGAAGTCCGACCTAGCCGACCCATCGATTCCATCAATGGACATATTGGAAACACCCCCGGGCGTATTCTGGTGCTCCACAACGTTTGGTGCACGTACGCGTCCCTGTTCGTCCATTGGTTGGGGTGGGTGAAAAAAACCACCGACGTCTTCAACCTGAAGTATAACAAATAACAATCATGATAATTACTACGATATATATATAAAGATTATTAATAATCTTTATATTTTCCTTAGTAACATTATTGTTAAATTTAATTTAACAATATAACAATATTTGCAAATTCATGAATTTGACATTTAACATAACCAATCATTTTGAATATGATATTTCTATCTAACCATTATAATCTAACCTAACTCATCTTCACAATTCTCTCAATCACTCTTGGTTTAGGGTTTTGCGAATAAAGACGCACCTAACCTTGTAGTCATAATCTCTCTTGCATTTTATTTAAAGGAGATGGATTTCCTCCTTCTACGCTTCGATATTATGGTGACGCTAAATACCACCCAGGATTCTTCGTAATTATAAATAAATAAATATTGGTGACGCTAAAATTCCACCCAGGATCTTCGTTATAATTAATATAAATAGTTAAGGAAAGTATCGAATCTTCTATTGAGCCGCCTAAAAAGATTCGTTACAGTACGTAACATATAATGCCTCCCTTAGTAAAGCTTGTACGCGCGCTTATTAGTTTGAAATGTTTACCTGCCGAGGAAAGTATTTCTGAGTTGCAGTACTCACCACCAAGCAGAAACAAGAGTACTAAAATGATTGCAACGAATATTGGGATATGCGGATACATTTAATATGGAAAATATTTACAATGAATAACGTAGGAAAATCGGGATAAAATTAAGTATTGATAAGAGTATTTCCAGCTGGATAAATTGTTTTATTGGACATTTTATT
>JAQGAK010004985.1:0-11021 GCA_034696945.1 Lipothrix lubbocki | reverse complement strand
ACAAAATACAAAAATGTATTTAAAATACGTATTTGAGATACATGTATTTAAAATACCATGTATTTTGGACAGCTCTGTTTGTTGGTCATATAATCACACTTTTAGGGACCGCACGCAAATTACGTTACACCTAATTTAAATCGTTTGGACATGGAAGCAGTAAATTTCCGCGCGCTGCGCCCGCGTCCAGATACTGCGGCCAATTCTGGAGTTTCAGTTAGACGTTAGACCAAACGTAATAATTAAAATCATTAAATCGTCGTTGAAGAAGCAAATATTACTATCTTCACAGTTGCTAAAATGCAAGAAGAATGACTACAGCGTCCGAATATTATTTTTAAAGTTTGGAATGCAAAAGTAACTATCTCCGTTTATTTACCATGGGACAAAGACTCATAAGCGGTAGAAACTGCTGGAATATTTCTCCATTCTACACGCATGACTTAGCGGTAGTTTTCCATAGTAACAGTGGGTGCTTCTGCCGTATAAATGCGCTATAATGATGACAATGTAAACAAGCGAAGCGGTCATGCGTTTAAACGACATGTAGTCATTTTTGCATTCTAATATATTGTGAAAATCTTCTATCCGTGGTAGTGCGTTTTATCATCTTTGGGAATACTTATATTTACATGTTCAACGGCAAAAGCATTACATTTCCATGCTTAATATGCCGGAGCTACAAAAATACAAATACGACCGATGCGAGAAGGGATTTTAACCGATGCAATGTTATATTGATTCAATGATATATTCTTACTTATTAATATCATGTAGGTACACATGGATTTTGTTGATTAAATATGTAGAATGGCAGTGGTTGACAAATTATATAGGCGAACTAAACTTTATAATCATTTATATTCTTTTTAATATGTGATCTGAGGGTTTTAAACAATTAAAATTTTAGCTAAAACAATATAACCCTTCTAAATCCTATGGCTACTTTCAACACGAAGAAATGTCTATCGAAGTATTTTTGTTTCATAACAGTAGAGTCATTGGTGGCATTTTAACCCTTTTAACACTAAAAGCATTGGATTATTTAATTAGACAGTTTACAAGATGGCGGATCCATATCAGTACGTTTTTTTAATACAGAAATACTACACAAAAATACTTAACGGTAGAACGGAGAAAGCTAATGGGAGACGCCATTTTGAAAAAACTGCCTTAACGCAATAACAAAACTATACTGTTGTTAATACTTTAAAATACTTTGGAGTTTTATTTGTTCTTCCCGGGACTGTTTTGTGGGGAAATTTTTCTCGGGGGACACAGGGAACGACAATATTTTTTACTTATATATGGTAGAAATACAAACGAGGGATTTGGATTCTGGTACGCAGAAATAATAACAGTGAGCTATGGTGGAAAAGTCGGATTTTTCATTTGGGTCATATGAGGTAACGTAATTTGTGTACCTTCCCCTTGACTAAACCCTTGCAGAGCCGTATGTATTGCATTTCATGAAAATAATTCTTCAGGCAGACTAAACTAAAGCATTCCACACTATGATTCATCTTTTACTACGTATTATGGCACAGTTTAGCAATAATACATGTTATTGACGTTGAACACAATAATCGCATTTGTGCCCTTTGTGGTTTGTGTTTTTGTATATGATGAAAGTATATTAGTCTAGTTTAGGATAAAGCGATCGTTATGCCGAACTACTTGTCCATAAACTGGGTTCCGGGAAATCGAAACCCAGTTACCAGTACCCGTTCCATTACTACAATGTATATGGGTATGGGTCGTTTTAAGGAATTGCGTGATGCATAGTCGCGAGTTCTAATTGTTTGTTGTTTATCTCACGGAAGTATGACGAAATTCCTTATTATTATCTACATACCCGTGCACGTGCACAAGCCTGTACTTTATCTATGATCTTAAGTTTAAGTACCATGCACATTTGGCATCGTTTATAGTTTAATAACAAATATTGCAAAATGTCCGAGGGATTTCGTAAGCTATAAAAATATTAATATGGGGCAAGTGGAGATGAAAAATAAATTAATTACTTACAGTACCTACCTAATTTGTAAAATTCCTATATGGAAAATGAACCAATTCTTAGAATAAAATGTTTTTGTTCCATTTTAACTTTTAAGTATCGTAATATCATTTACGAATTTAAGACTATGTGTCTGGCCTATATATCGTCGGTTAAACTTGTAAAGGTGCTAAAATTTTCGTAACTTTATGGTTCAAAAACTATTCTAGCACCTTTGAAAATTTAACCGACGATGTGTGCAACATGTACAAAAATGCCTTTCAGTTTCTTATTCAGACCTGAAATTTATTCAATAATTTCAGAAAAATGTGAAAGCATTTGCTGGTAATAATAAAAAAAAATAGTGCATACAAAAATATCCCATCGCATTTACAATGCTATCATGTACACAGTGAGATAGTCAGATCAAAAGGAAATGCGTAAAATATTTTCTGTAATATATAAACGCCAAAACGTCAAAACCTCATCCAAGGACAGACACATATTTCAATGTCATAAGCATAAATGATACATAGTTCTAGAAAATCAATTAATTTTTAGTATTTTTACTCCATATGTCGAAAAGCAATCGTTACTGCACATTCCAGGCCTTTCGGAAATGTTCCAGTATGTACTGGAAGCCTATGGAAGGTTTTGTCAATGAAGCTATGCAGGCTACACCGGGACCGTTATTCCTTTTATGCGTTTTAGTGCAAGTAAGCTGCTCCAGTTTGACAAAACTTTTCATAAAGCAAAGCCAGTACCCATGAACTTTATCATTTATCAGGAAGGCATTAAATTGTATATCCGTATTAATATCTTTTAACCACTCTTGTCTTAAAATGCGTCAGCATTGTAATAAAGATAAGACAGTGGTATTTATAGGTTAAACCAAAAACGAGCATATTGTCTACACAATTCCTGGATATACAATTAATTCTTTTGTCGGTTGATTGAAAATCCATGTGAGCATGTTCAAGATAATAGCAGCGAAATCAATGTTATTAAGGGGTGAAAGTTTGTTCCAAAGTCAAAATATAGACACTCATTGTAAGGATAATTGTAAGTCTAAAAATGAGGATAAATAAAGCTGTATAAATTCCTTCGAAAGTGTTTACTACGTCAGTCAGGAAGGTTTTTCTAAGAAAGGTCTTCACAATCAGTCCTAAATGGACAAGACGGACGTCTGTTCTCGTCTGTCACTTCAGCTTCACGTGCTTTTACTACAACTATTTTCTTAGCATCGCCAATGAATCACATATTCATATAAATAACATTTTTTGTTTGTTATAAATAAAATTCTCCACATTTCTTAAACTTTTAAAATTAATTTATACACAATGTACTATGTAGTTAGTAGTTAGTGAGTACATCTTATTATTACAATAGGGAATAGATAGAAACGATTTATACAACAACGTACGTTCTAGTTGACATTACCTTCTCAGAATTATCAATGACAAAATTCTGTCATCTTGCCCGAATTCCACACTGCAAACGGAAAGACCCATAATATCTTGTTGCTGTCTATAATAACAACACAAATACTGTACTCAAATTATGTTTCCCAATAAATTAAAATTGTCTCTCCACAGGGGAAAAATTGCACACTTTTCACTAATTAGGTACTAAAACTTGTTTACACAAAATAAATAAAAGTTGCGGACAAGAATAATTAATAGTTCTAATAATTGTACAAAAAGCCAAAATATTCGGACACTTTACATTTTTAAAATAATTTTAAAAAAAATTAATAACACAATTGTTTAATTACATATTGTACAAAGATCAGCCAAAAGATTGGGGCACTGTGCTTCTTTAAAAAGATTAAAAATTAAATTTAGTTTAACAAAAAACATCACAAAATTGGGGCAGTGTGTATCTCAAAAACAATTTAAAATCCTAATAGTTAATCATACAAAAACATTACCAAAAAATGTGTAAATTTTTGTAATTCAAACATTTAAAGACAAACATAAATAAATTGCCCATCAGCTTTTACTTACAAGAGATGACTGAAATGTAAATATTTAATAATGTAGCACTGTCATAAAACAATGAATGAACCAGTAAACATTAGGCTGGTTTTGTTGTCGTCTGGCATGAAAATTTGTATCCGCATAGCGTCTCCTTGCAACCCTTTTGCAATTATAAGAACTTATGCCACATACCACACATGCGATCCCAAAACGTTTGGAAGCTAAATCGTCATCATTGCATCATTGTTGCGTGGGTGGATCAGCGAGCGGGTGGTCTTGGAGTATGAATGAGATGAACTTGTCGGATAAGAAATTTCGCCGATAAATAAACGAAACAAACTATACAAACGTTAAACTTAAACCTTTTTAAAACCGGTTAAACGTCAGGCAGCAAATCCGCATCCGCAGGTATGCTTTTCCTAAGTGCAGCAATCCTTGGCCTTGCAGCGAACTTTAAAAACTGACCTTGGAATCGATGATGACGTTGTTAATGATCTCGGATTTTAGCTCTTAGATGCATAATAAACTACATAAATAAAAAATAAACCCGTAAGTATTTTAAAGTGCTCATAAAATTCTGTTCCGGTTCCGGTAGAGTATTTAATCCCAGTAAAAATTCGAATTTTGTTTGTTGGAGGACGATCAGGTGCCTTTGAATTTTGTAAAATAATATTTAATATTTTTGTAGAGAATAAAACTGTATTTAAAATTTTGTCTCATATCGCTAGCATGAATACAAATTTATCATATGCTTCTAATCATAAAAGTCCTTGGACTATTGTATTTGTTGGATAATAAACTGCTAAAAATATTAAATTAGAATTTTGTCTAGTATAACTATATGAATGATATTTGTTGTATTACACAGGGTCAAGTTGTTACTATCAGCAATAAAAATGATGTCTGGAGGAAATACTTTGCGCTTGTTGACCGCAGCCGGAAAGAGGAATTTCAGTCAGTCGGCGGTCCAAAGGTCAAATGACGTGCTCGTTCTGAGCGCTGTTCGGACACCCATCGGCTCCTTTCGGAGCAATTTATCTGCCCTTTCGGCTCCGCAATTAGGATCTCAAGCTATACAAGTACATAGTATATTTTAATTATGTATCTGTTATAGCCTAATGTTATATGACTTGATATGAAGATTGTGTACAGGGAATAAGATATTGATATATATGTTTGTCATAGTTTTTTTATCTTCAATTGTCAATAATCGTTATTACTTATTGCTTGTTATGCATTAAAGGGAGCTGTTGCACAAAGCGGGATTGACGGATCACAAATCCAGGAAGTGTACATGGGAAATGTTTGCCAAGCCGGATTGGGTCAAGCTCCTGCAAGACAAGCGACTCTGTGGGCGGGTATACTGATAAAAACTGATTAAATATACAGACGGATGCATGAAAATATTTGTGATGTGACTCATTAACAGATTTATCTTCGAGTACTTATAACTTGTTTGTACATGTTGTTTTTAGGCTTACCTACATCCATCCCTTGCACAACTGTCAACAAAGTGTGTGCTTCCGGGATGAAAGCCATCATGTTGGCTGCACAGAATTTAAAATGCGATGATCAGCAACTGATGGTGGCCGGCGGGATGGAATCTATGTCAAATGTACCGTATTTAATGAACAGAGGTGACAGTCCTTATGGTGGGGTGCAACTGAGGGTGGGTGTTATCAGTATTAGTAGTACTATTAAGTCATCTTATCTGCATACATTCTTGTTCAAATATTAGGCTATACTTACTTATTGTTAGTCAGACTTATGGCTGTTGTAAATATTGTACTTCTTTTTCCCGTTAAAATTCTAGTGAAAAGATGATTGGCATAAATGAAATCACGTTTGGTTTAGTGTTCATGAAAATCTATTAATTAATTCTATTTACATAGGATGGAATCGTCGCCGACGGATTGACAGACGTCTACAACAAAATACACATGGGAAATTGTGCGGAACACACGGCAAAGAAATATGGAATAAGTCGGGAGCAGTCTGATGAGTATGGTTTGGGAAGCTATAAAAAAAGCGCTGCTGCTTATGAAGTCGGCGCTTTTAAAAAAGAGATCATTCCAGCTAAAATATTGAGGAATAAGAAACCAGAGATTGTTGTTGAAGAGGATGAGGAGTACAAGAGAATTAATTTTGAGAAATTTACTAAACTCAATACCGTTTTCCAAGTGAGAGCTGAGGCAAACAATTACCGGCACATATGTTTTAACACCAAATGTTGACAATGTTGTTTTAATTTTTAGAAAGAGGGAGGTACTGTTACCGCAGGAAATGCATCCACTCTCAACGATGGTGCCGCTGCGCTAGTTTTAGCTTCTAGTGCAATTGCAAATAGACTTGGAAAAAAACCTTTAGCAAGAATCATTGGTTATGCGGATGCTGCTGCGGAACCAATTGATTTCTCTACCGCTCCGACTCTAGCCATAGAGAAGGTTAAAAATTATTAAAATACGAATGTATTTTAATTTGCATTTACTTGAAAATGATGTGATTTTAGGCGATGAATCAGTACATTACTCGTTTTGAAATTTATAGCTGCTAACAAAGTACGGAATAAATAAGAACGATGTAGCACTTTGGGAAATAAATGAAGCATTCAGCGTCGTCGTATTAGCTAACATTAAATTATTGGAATTGGATCCTTCCAAGGTGAACATCCATGGCGGTGCCGTATCTCTTGGCCATCCTATTGGGTAAGAGCTTTCAGCTTGTAAACGCTTCTAATGATCGAGGAATTGTAGCTTCTCGAATATCTTAATATTGATTTTGATTGTTTACAGAATGTCTGGGGCACGAATCGTAGTACATTTGTGTCACGCTCTGAAACCCGGTGAGTTGGGAGTAGCTGCTATTTGCAACGGCGGTGGTGGAGCTTCTTCACTCCTATTGCAGAAGTTGTAATTTACGCCGTAAACTATAGAGAGTATTGCGAAGATGAAATTAAAATTTGGAAATAGATTTGTCCGAAATCGTATCGTTTAATAATATTCCTTAGAACGATATTATATTGTTTCTCCATTCTGGTCGATCACGTTACTGCAGAATAAATTCTACTTTTAATTAGCAACGACGTATTTCGTATGACATTCAGTTCAGTCATATTTCAGGAGAACCGAATATAAAATGTAGAAACTCATAATGAAATATAAATGCTTAGCTAAACATTTTCAATTATTCTCAAACTTCATTTTTATTTACAAATAATAATTATTCAAGAAATTATATAACTAATATTCTTGTACAAACATCAGTGATTCTAAACTGACTCCTCTGTCAAATGTTCATACTTCGGTAACACTTCGCCATCCGGGTTTTGAACTGCTGTTATTGAATTGATGTGCATAACCACAATAGGAGCTCCAATTAAGTACAATGGAAATATAATAAACAGTTCATACAAGGCTTCTGTATTCACGTAATACACGTCGAAAGATATCTCAATAATCATATTCACCACTTCCCAGAAGACGGAAATAATTGCAAATATCATCCAAGCTTTCAGATACAAAATTTTCGTCTGTAAACAATAATACATTATGAAAAATAATTACACTATTTACAATAATTTAGGAAAATTTTGTAAATTAACTCTTAAAATAGATTAAACTTGATTCCAGTAATATTTGTAACTTACATGCTTAAGTCCCAGAAGAAGAAATATCCCCATAGTTATTGCAACTATGCTGCCGAGGATAAATGTGAGTCCTACAATCCAGATCACGGAGTACGCTGCAGTTAAAAAATTTCTACAATGAATTTACCATACTTTAAATCTTATATAAACACATATATTTTTAATGCTCCAGCACATTTATAAAATAATTACATTCATTCTCAGAATCCCCATGAGTCCAGTGAAGGGAGATTATTGCAAGGGCCAAAATTTGGAAAATAGCTTTGAGAATTGATGCAACCTAGATAAATAAAACAATTGAATACAGTCACTTTTAACTGAAATTAATTTACCCAGATATGTGAAGCCATGAATATATTGAAATCACTTACAATTTCAACCCAAGCAATAATTTCCAACCAGAGTCCAGTCTTCCAACACAAAAATATTTTTTCCGGCATATTAACCCAGAGAGAGGGTGCAACGGAATAAAGATACGTAAGACAATCGAAGAAAAATGTCAGATGAAAACCACAATACCAAAACACACACGAAGATTATAATTTGTACTATGTAATTATAATGGAGGCATAGTCCAAGTTTTTGGATTTTATATTATTTTTATAGTTCTCACAAGCGAACCCTTAATATGAGCAATGTAGTAATAACTTAAACTCTCTTTCTTATTAGAATTCAGTGTGAAGGATGACTAACTAAGCTAATCGTAACGACCTAACAAAGCACAATTATCATATCATATGAAGGGGCTGTCTTCTGGGGCTTTAGTCGGATATACGGTGCGTACGCTATCATGTTGTTGTGCATATAAAATGAAGTTTTGATCTTGTACAACGTGAACTTTAAGGTCAAACGGCGTTGATGTCAGGGATATAGGCTCATTCTCACGTATTTACATACCCAATAAGCATATATACACACTGTCACCCGTTTTTTGTGACGATCCAACGATTCTCAGTAATAATGTGTACTCATCTTGTTGTTTCGTCTCTATACGTCAACTCATAGTATTACTTATTATGTTTATAGCCTACCAGTGTCATAAATCTGTCTATTCATTTGATATAACTTATCATGAACGAAGTAGAAGTTATCCAGAGGATGTTTCTTAATAGCAGAGTAAGCTCGTTAGAATTAGAAACACCAAGAATCTCTTAAAAATTATTTTTTTAAACTGACAACACTGACATTTAATGGCTATGTGATGTGGTTTGATTTATTTAGTTTGAATTCTCACATTCCACTCAATCAACGTTTTAGACAAACCGACAACGACGAGGTAGCTTATAAGTACTTATAATAAAATAAATAATAATTTAAAATTGGAAGGCAGTGATGATTTTATTTGACAGACCTGCTGACATCTATCCAAATGCAATGGGAAAAGTGCTACATATTATTAGATTAAAATTTATTGTCGCACCAAAATAAAAGGTGAACACACCAAAACTTACTATATACCTTATTATTATTACATATCGTAGGACACAAAAAAAGGAGCTTATATGATTGATTTTCTAATAATATAAGCTCTCTTTCTAGTTTGTCCGACGATATATTAAAACTTTTAAGAATGGTAAGGAATTCAAGGCTACTTGGAATTTCTCGGAGGGCTAATTAAGGCTTCAGCTCCATGCTGCGTGTAGGTGTGCATTATTAATTAAGCTACTATTATTATTCAGTCAGTAAAATAGTTATTTAGAAATATAATTGGTAGCCTTTCTCATCTCCATTGTGTTTCCTATTATGATACTACAACTTGTAATCATGGATAGCATGTAATCTGTATCAGTTGATGTAGCCCCAAAACTTGTGCACGTACTTTCGATTGTATAGTTCTTCCTTTCACGAGCAAGTTGAACAATACAAATCTAATTATTTCCTGTTTGTTTACTGCAAGCCAACTATACTAACGGGAAAAATCGTACAAAATCTTATAATGTAATTATTATACAATACATAGAAGCCATAATTGGGCAGACAAGTTTCTTATTTATTATTGGCCAATTATTGTTCGACATATTTGAAAGGTTGTAGACATATCGTAGTTAAAAGATTCAATTATCAAATCAAACCAGACGTACGCCGTGTTATTTAAACACACAGCGCTAGAAATGCTGTTTCGTACTAAAAACAGTTGAATATTTGAAATTGTATTTCCATTTTATAAATAAAAGAGATTTTCAATGCTTGGAATAATTAGTTTAGTTCTTTTAGTTTTTAAAATGACGGTGGCGGATAGCAAAGCGTCCACACTTCGTGCCGAAGTAGCTGAATTACTTAGTGTGGTAGATCATTGTCACATGACACTTTTGGCACAACGAAGTCAGAAAGCGGTATTCGCCGAAGAGGTACTTCATTACTTTCAATTACACCAAATCCCAATAAATTACGTGCCTAATGCGTTAGACGCTAAGTATCAGTTTAAAATAAATCATTGGGTCAACATACGAATACCATGTAGGGTCTCAATATATGTCTACCCGAGTTGGTTTAAAACCATCAAGCACTTATCATCACATATGTATCAAGGAAAATCCGCCAGGCCACATTTGGATATATTTCTACTCGTAATACCTCCAGAACTTGTCTTCGCTGTGGAAAATGTTTATTGTAACACTCCACTAAATTATGTGGTCATCACTCTTAATGAACAACATTCTCCAACTCAACCAATACTAACTTTTGCGGGAGTAAATAGGAATTGCGGAAGGGATAAAAACTATTGCTTCTTTCCTTTATCTATTGAAAGCTTTAAGAAAGCTGGTATCACACAAGCTTTGCGTTTGCCACGATGGGACTTTCAAGGTTCTTTGGTACTAATTACATCTCGTTGGATAGAAAAACATGGAGTAATGAAATCGCTACAGAAAACGCATAATTTCAGTGTTGAAATTCGTGGGACCACTAATAATGCCACCGGTTGCAATTATATCCACGAGTTAGTACCTCATTTAATACCGAGTGACCAAGCGTTGTCAACAAATGCCCACCAAATTTTAGAAGACTTTACATTTTGGCAAATAATTTATACTGTGAATGATTCTGAGGCAAAGAATCTATTGCAGAATTTTATAGAGACATTTAACCCTCAAGTATGGAAGGTTTTGGGAATTTTTGTTCTTGCTTTAATGTTGATGATAAGGGTCATGATCAAGCAAGTAAGAATGGTCCTCGCATTTGAAATGACATTATGCCCCTTCATTGCTCACAATCCAGCCCCAAATATTGCAAAGGGCAACTTCGGCTACACAACCTACATGATTCTATCATTTTTCATAATGACGGTCTACATCGGTCAGCTTCGAAGTACCATGATGGTACCTACAGTCTACGAATCTCGTAAAGTATTTCAAACTCTTTTGGAGGAAGGCTACACTATAAGGACGCTACATAGCAAATC
>JAQGAK010004984.1:0-11022 GCA_034696945.1 Lipothrix lubbocki | reverse complement strand
TTTGTATTAATTTTTGTATTAATTTTTGTATTAATTTTTGTATTAATTTTTGTATTAATTTTTGTGTTAATTTTTGTGTTAATTTTTGTATCAATTTTTGTATTAATTTTTGTATTAATTTTGAAGTAATTTTTCACATTTATTTATGATTAAAAATAATTAAAAGAAGGCATTTTAATTAAACCTAATAGAGCCGTAGACCTCTCCTGGCCCGCCAAGTAACTAGTGGTGTCCCAAAAATACGCCAGGAGAATTGACGAAGCGCATCCGATTGTCATGGTTAAGTAAATGGCCGGCTTCTCCTTGATATAGCGCGGGAATAGCGAGTGCAAGATGGAGAATGACAGCGGTCCAATATTGGCGATCTGAATCACGACGGACATGTACGACGGTAGATTCCATCCCTCCGGAAGTGCCGGCACCAGTAGTGGTAACTCCACCCACAGCCCATTGACACACACCCAAGTCCCGATCCCGAAAAGGACGCATAGGAAGTCAACCATGAATGTCCGGGTTGCCTCCGACATTTTCTATAGCAACCGCGGACGGGGAATAATCAACGCTTTGACACTACTGAGCTTGCGCAGTTAATTCCTTATTAAATTTTCTCCGTGGACCCTAGCGCCCTCTTCGTTTCCGCTCTGTACAGAAGTATAAAATAGAAATTAGTCTGCAAGAATATAAAACTTTATTTTTTATCAATATTTGTTTATTATTATATTTTCTACTATATTAAATGTTTCCGTTCAATTTAATTATATTCTGTACATGCTCATATGGCTTAATTATTTTTTTACAAATTTTATGTAATTCCTTCAACCTGATAACACTGCAGGGTAATCCCTTATAGAAATTCCTTATAGAAAATGATTTGTGCTTTTTAAAGATTCCTTTTGTACATTGATTTCTGAATCGAATCTCTGACGCTCAAAATTGAGCAAGATAAAATAAAAATCAATTGAGATACCAATTTGTTGGCATAATTCGGATAAGGCACAATGGAGTTGTCCGACTCCGATAAGATATTTTATTTCCAGTGCTACAGAACTATGTAATAATAGTATCATAGCTTAATATTGCTGCATTCTGTGTTGCAATTTCAAGAGTTATGATTACAATGTATTCATTTAGCTACAAATACTGTGTAATGGCAAGTATTAATGATGTAATTTTTGTTTTAATATTAAAGTTAATTTAAAAACGCAATTCTCATTATCAGGAAGATCCTAAATATTAGAATTATCAAGCTCATAAGCTGTCAAAAACAATAACAATGCGTAGAAATTACATCAATATTTTCACTGCATCTCCTAATTTTCTATCTGCTTTAAAATTCAAGCTATATATAGTTTCTATTTGAATATCTGCATTTTTACTACTAAAATGACAATAATATTTTCATTTATTACGAAAACAAATAAACGAAGCCCATAGTATGTATAATTATATGATAATGAAGCTATATGATGATATTGTATATATACTTGTAGCATTTGATTGTGTATATAGGAAACCACAAACGAAGTTTAAAGTTCAAGAGTAAAGATTAGAAAAAATTAACTGGTTCACTACCGGCTTTTATTAGTATTAGCTTTGTATTGATTGTATATAAAACTATAAATTACTTATACTTACGTAATTCTATAGAATAATACACAAACGACTCGGCTGTCACTTGAAAAATGCAGGTTTAAAAGTTCCAGAAGCTTTAATTTTAATATTAATTAATAATTAAATCTCTGTAGAAATAATTATAGTCTCTAATACAAAATTGACGTTCAGCTGTGTAGACACTATAGACAGACAATAAATGCTCAATTTATTATTTAATTAAAAAGATTATTGTGCAATAAAGTTTTTGTAATGTGATGCAATTCTTAATTTAATGCTTCGTATAAAATAGCTCGGCAGAAATAGATTCTTGGGATTTCAACATGCTTACTTTTGCTTAATGTGTAATTCTGTAAAGTAAGTGAGCATGAGTCTAACAATAAGTTATTACAGTTTTTAGACTTGCAGCAAGACATAAAATATAATATTAACACATATGTGCATAATATTTATTTTAAATATACCTTTACATAGATAGAATAATAGAAGAAGGAAAACTATCTGATGCGCTGGAACTTTTTGCGATTGGCAAGCTTTTTGTGGTTTTAATTTCATGTTATATAATCAGAAAGAATGTTCACACTACTGTGAAAAGTGTGAACGTCTACACATAAAATTATTTCCCTCGCAGCAGACCCGATGTGAATGACATTTATTATAATTTGAACAAATGGGGACAACCTATTTATATAGTGTGTACAGTAGTCATGTACTTAATTTATTATCTTATTATTTGCTTAATTTGCAATATTTATTTTTTAAATGCTTATTGATGAATTTACTAATTGTAAGGTTAAGTTTTTTAAATAAAACGTTAAGAGCTCATAAAGATATATAAAATTCATTTCAAAATCATTTAAATTAATTTTGGAATCTTTAATAATTTAAATTTTTTAACAAAATAATAATTTAATGAAAATGTTTAAGGGGCAATAATGCAAATTTAGTAAAGGAAGCTAAGAATTAAAATTCCAAGGTTAATCATTAATTATATAATTAATTACTGATACACAGTGAAATAATATGTTGTTTAATTTTTAAAAGTGTAATCGTTGCATTAATTATAACAAAACAAATTAAATAAAAATTAAATAATTTAAAAAAGATATTTATCCGTTTTTTAAAAAAATATTTAAAAAAATATAGGCTTTTAGATTTTGTATTAAATATTTTCTAAAAATATTTTCCTGTAGTTTGTTAAAAATTACAAAGATTTTTTTAGGTAAATATTTAATTTTTCAACAGGTAAAGGTATAACCATTAGATTAATTAAGTATTTAAAGAAATTATTTAAAATATCATGTAATAATTACAAATTAATTTATAATGAAGTACCGAATCCTTCCCACCGCCAAAATAAATTATCACGGTAAACTCACATAATAATAATTATCTGCAGTAAATGCACAAATGCTGGGATTTCCTTGCAGAATAATACTGTAATATATTTATTAAAGTACTATTGTGATAATAAGCATACAATTTTAAAAGATCAAAAATGTGTGTGAGAGGAAAAAGAATGAGGAGATACAATAATACTTATGTGAATGTAAAATTCACATTGTGATGAGTGATGATGAAATGAATGAAATAGTATTATTTTGTGTATCATCGTAAAAAGCGTAAAAGCCGCATTGCCTTGCGTAAGACACAAGCAGCGTGTAAAGGGGAAAAGTCCTATTTGAACACACGCGTACTCAAGGTGAACATGTTGTTTCTCCACTTTTCCCGAGATCGTCAATCGTCACCCGCACAATACAACACAACGTGGTGGTGGTGCGCATGGGAGAAATCAGAAGAAAAAATATTAGAAGATGAAAATAAATTTAATTTAATATTTATAATAAATGCAGATTAGCCGCCCAGGAAATTAAAGCTCAAATTGGAACAGAATTCCTTATTCCTGTAGTACAAAATGGGAAATTCCGAACCGATGCCCGGTAGCTGCAATAATGAGCGGAAGCTTCCAGAAGAAATTAATCAAATTGTGGACAAGATTTTTACACCTGCGGACTTGCAAGTTCATCCTTTTCTGGTAGAGATGTTTATATAAATGCAATATTGATAATTGAATGCAATTTTAATTTAAAGAAATAAAGAGTGAGAATGATTCAGAATGTTAAATTGGAAACATTGTTTTTAGGAAATATATTATAAATTGATTATTAATTTGGAATATGAATTGGAATATTTACAGACGGGCTGGTATAACAATCTTGTCGGACCGAGATTTGCCTTAAATGTTCCTGACAATACCGTGGCTCTGGTAGTCATTAGTGGGCCTGCCGTCTTCGAAAAGTGTGTCATTCCGTTTTTAAAGCATCAGAAGGATCGGAATGATACTTTTCATACCATCGATCCTTTAGACGAAGCTATGAAATTTGTTTTTCGATCATTTACGAAGGTATAAAACTAAGAGGATACCAGGATATTTTTATAAAATCAGTATATGAGAACAATTAATTGATGATAACTCGTAAGTTTTTATGTATTATTTTTTCTTCAGGAATTAGAAGTACACGGATTCGACACAGAATCACTACACGATTTTGATCTATTGCCTAATCGAAGACCCAAAGTTCTTGTCCAGACTGCAGCGCATGTGGCAGGAGCTGCGGAATATTTTCTACAGAGTCGCTTGACCTCGATAGAATCATTATCTAAAAAGGTAGAGCATCCTAAAGATAAAGAAATTTCTTACATCATAGTAATGTTAATTAAATACGAAATGTGAAGACCTGTACATTTTTTATATTGATTTTCTTGAAGTTATTTGTCGATGTTTTAAATTTGGAATTATTTCCCTTTCAGAAGCTTTTCGGCGTTGCCGTCCACCCAAACTTCGGGGGTTGGTTTGCAATCCGAGGAATTGTTATAATAAAGAACATGCAGAAGGATTGGGAGCCTGGACAACCTTTGAATTTACTTTCTGTAATGAGTAATCAAATTCTAATAATTTTGACGCTTTTATTTAAGATTTACCACTTTATCAGTTTCAATATACTTGCATCAACAATATACTTCTGGATTTTGTACAGGATGAATCAAAAGTTGAATATCTCTTGGATCAATTTACTTACAACTGGAAAGCAAATTTCTGGAGGGACGTAGTGCCTACGAAAGACGGAAATAAATACTCAGCAGACTTTTTAGAGTACTTGGAAACTGATCCAGATAGAAGGTATGTCATTAGTGCATCATAGCATTGTCCATAAAATATCTATATCTGGTCATACATTCAGAATTTTAACTGAAGTCGTTAGTTGTTCTCTTCTTATCTAAATTACTGGATACTTTACATGCGTTTTTATTTTAATAATATTTTTATATTCTACAGATGGGAATTCATTCAGGACAAGGGGTACTTAGAAAATGTTCAAAGTCTTTGACATCGAAGTCAGGCGCGGTTAGTTCGTTTAAATTGTTTGGTTCGATGTTGCTCTATCTAAAAATGAAGAATAAAATAGTGAAAAGATGTAGAGAAGAACAATCTGATAATTTATTAAATTGTTGCTAAGTGTCGGAGTTTACGTTCAGAAGTACAATCTTCATGATATTGGGTGCATAATATTGTTGTAGTAAATAGTAAAAGTATATTCTTATATGTCGGTACTTCTAAATATCCATATAGTAATCAATGTGCCGTGTGGATCTATTACTTTTGAATAAAAGAAAAAAAACGAGATCGGGGAAGTCAAAAGGATCTAAAGATGAACTTTAAACTTTATTCTGACATCAGATTACTTTTTATTACAATCATCAAATCAAAATCATTTACTATTTGAATTATGCATAAAATAATTATCAATTAGCAACAACAACATTAAACAGACAAAATAATAAATTACCAATTATTAGTGTGAAGTTTTTGAGTTTTTGAACTATTTTTTTGCGATACATATTTAACAACCTATACGCACGAAATACTGTTTTGTGCAATTTACTTAATTTTAGAACCAAATGTTACGGTGTTGGAATAAATAACATGTACTATTTCACGACATATACTAGCATATGTAACTGCAATAATCATAATTACAAAATTCTCCTTATTAATTCGAATCTGCGTACAATTGTGAAGAAGCAAATTGAATATTAGATTTGGAACAACGCTGTTGTCTAATCGTAAGTTACATTTTTAGCTTTATGTTTTGTAGGTAGGTAGGTAGAAAATGACGACCCGACCAAATAATCCTATTACTTGTTTACTCAAACGGATCTTCACTGTTCAGCGACCGAGTGTCGTTGAGTTCTTTGAAGCGCTTCAGGAGCTGTTCCATACTTCTTTCACCTAAGACTTTGTTATCCCGAGTTCGAACATTCACAGTTCCTGCCTCCTTCTCGCGATCTCCTAAAACTGTATAGTAAAAATAAAATTTAATTAAAGAATAATTGTAAAAAATTGGTATTAAATTAAACAAAGCTCCAAAAATGATCAAGCATACCCAAAATAAAGTTGAACTGGGCGAGCTGCGCGTTACGGATTTTCTTATTCAAGGTATCGCCAGGATCAGTATCAAGTTCTACTTGATATCCAGCTTCAAATAATTTGGCCTGTACGGTGGCCGCGTATTCATTGACAGAAGGACCAACCGGGACGACGCAAACTTGTCTAGGAGACAGCCAGAAGGGCCACTTGCCAGCGCAGGACTCGGTTAGGATAGCAATGGCTCGTTCCAGGGACCCTAGAATTGCTCTATGAATAATCACAGGTCTTTTCTTTTCTCCATTCTCTCCAATATAATTCATGTCGAATCGGATAGGGAGCTGGAAATCTAATTGGATAGTAGCGCATTGGTTGGGGCGTTTAAGAGCATCTAGAATAGTAATATCGATCTTTGGTCCATAAAAAGCACCATCGCCAGGGTTCTCTTTCCAAGGCTTTCCGAACTTATTCAAGCTGTTGGCGAGTTGCTGTAAAATAAATAATATGAAAAATAATAAATTAATGCGAAATACATTAAAAAATAAAAAATTGCAAGCAATAAAAATGCCTTTTTTGTACTACTAGAAATATAAATTTGTGAACTTACCCGTTCTGCTTCATTCCACATTTCAATTTCTCCCAGATATTTCTCAGGTCTGGTGGACAGTCTAAGTTCAAAATCAAATCCCAGAACACCATAAATATGATTAAGGAAATCCAGAGCTCCATCAATTTCACTTCCGATTTGTTCCGGAGTGCAGAACATATGAGCATCATCTTGCTGGAATCGCCGCACTCGAGTTAGTCCAGTGAGGGCACCAGACAACTCATTTCGGTGAAGGACTCCAAAATCAGCTAACCGGAGTGGAAGTTCTCTCCAGCTTCTAGGACGATGATTGAACATGAGACAATGACCGGGACAATTCATCGGCTTGAGTGCAAAAGTTTCCTTTTCTACTTCAAAGGAAAACATGTTTTCAGCATAATGCTGCCAATGACCAGAAGTTTGCCAGAGCTTGACGTTGTACATGTTCGGAGTTACTACTTCAGAAAATCCTCGTTTCCGGTATTCTGCTCTTATTACATCTATCAATTTGTTGTATATATGTGCTCCTTTCGGGAGGAAGAAGCAGGAACCGGGGGAAAGCTCATTGAAGAAGAATAACTCTTGTTCTCTTCCTGCAAATAAAATTTATTTTACACTTATTGCCATTGAAGTATGAAGTATTATCACCATAATTATTATTTATGCATTTAAACATCCTATAGAATAATCTTTAAAGAAATTAAAATTCTGGGAGCTAAAAATATAAACTGATTTACTTACCTAATTTCCTATGATCACGCTTAGCGGCTTCTTCCTGAAGATGTTTCCACTCTTTCAATTGCTTCGGATCGGGGAAAGAGATTCCGTATACACGTTGCAAAGATTCAGCGTCCGCTTTGCCTTCCCAATAAGAAGCAGAGTTCTGAAAGAATTATTGGTCCAATTAAAAAAACCAGGATAGTTTAAAGATTATTAATTAGAAGGTTATTTACCAAATGAAACCCGATTTTCAGCATACAAAAAAATTATAACAAATATATTATTTTTCATACAAACCTTGGTCAGAGTCATAGCCTTGATTTTCCCAGTATTTCGGACATGCGGACCACGACAAAGATCAATAAGTGGGCCACAGCGGTATACGGTAGTAGTAGGAGTGTCAATTTTCTCATTGATGATCCGGACTTTGAAAGGATTGTAATGGAACATTTCCAACAATTGAGCTTTAGTCAATTCCAAGCGCTCAAACGGCTGCTTCTCCTTCACGATCCCCTTAACCAGAGTTTCCAAAGCTGGAAAGTCCGCATTAGAGACTCCATCTCCGTCAATATGCATATCATAATAAAATCCTTCTTGGATCGGTGGTCCGTAGCATAGGCACCCGCCATACACTCGCTCCATAGCTTCACCCAAAATATGGGCCGACGAATGCCAAAAGACAGCCTGAGCTTCCTCATCATCGAACTTGAGTAGCTGAAGACTGCAGGAGGCTTCCAACGGTCTTTCCAGGTCCCATAGTTCGCCATTTACCTTGGAAATGACGGTGGCTTCAGCCAGGCCAGTACTAAAAAATTTTTAATTAAGTACATTTATTTAATTTTCCGACAATATTATTTATTAAAAAAGTTTTAAATGGAAAGTGAATGCATCATATTAATTTTGGCAGTGATGCTTCCTTTTTTTCAAATCTCACCTGATGCCCTTTGCCACATCAAAAGGAGTAGTTCTCCAGGACTGTCCAGGGACTTGCTTGCCATCAGGAAGAGTAACAGTGATGTCTTCAGGAGTCTTGCTAGCCAAGGCTTCTTTATATTCTTTTTGGAATTTGTCCCACAGAGTCAGCCGGTCCTGCAATATCAAGTAAAAATCTTTTTTTAAACATTTGTTTGACTTTATTTTTACGTTTGACGTTTATAACACACGTGCGCCGGTAAATTTTAATAAATTAAATAAATTACATGAAATATGAAGTTAGAATTGAATTAATTAATACATTTCAGTTTTCCAATTAATTTTAGTTAAACATTACCCCAATGTATTGCGGCCATGGCTGAAGTTCCTTCTTGGCTTCCGGCATGATTTTTTCTTTTTTATATATATGTTTAGCTAACCACTTCTGTTTTTTAGGAGATAATTCCTGGAAATAAGATCAATAAGTTAGTATAGTGCAATAAATAAAATTCTTTTTACTATATATTTCGTTAAACATCAAAGTTATTATATGTTGAATTATTCAATATGAAAGTCATGATACAACTAAACGACCAATATACAAATATATTAAACTTTCAACGCTTTCATGCTGAACATATTATTATCTCTTAAAATTCTCATGAAATCGGATAAACATTACATAGCAACGTTTCATTGATTACGTCAGAACATTCTCAATAATAATCCACAATCCACCTGATGAAATTCGGCATTATTGCTGCATCAGAAAATCATAGAATACATAAATGCTAGATTGTTTGCAATAATTGTGACACCTGTACTAATAATAATTTTGTTTGTTATATTACAGAGATTGAGATTGGTAATAATAAAGTGAATAAATAAAATTATGATGATGCAATAATAGAGCATTGATGATAAATAATTCTGTTTTGTGGAATAATATTAAAAGTATATTAATATTAATGCATATGGGGTTGCCGCATATGCTGAAAGTATGAACTCATTTTTATTTGTATTGGATTATTATACATTGCTTTGCTTATGATCTGTTTGCCTATGTTAAAACAGTTGGTGCCAAAATCCATTTGAAAGTATGGGGCTTAAATGAAATTATTTTATTTATTTATTTGAGAAATTAGTAAACTTACGGAATTATTCCGGGGAATAGATGAGCTAATGGAGTAATAATGAGGATGACAATTCCGGCGGAAAGTCAATAATAATACTAAATTGTTGGACACTACGGAATGTATGAATGGTCTAAATCTCCCGATGTTCATACCTGTTTCGCATGTCAAATGTGCACAAGAAGGTACCTCGCTTGTGTGTTTTGTGGCCTTAAATTATTTTAAGTTTCTGCAATCTGCAACGTGCACGCACAGCTTTTGAATTCCGGCTCGCCGGAGTTCTCGTGACATCTTTGGTCTGGGATTTCAACTCTTCTTAATTTCTTATCATTTTGGCTTTGGATTTTGGATGTGTTGATGGCAGAGATGTACACGTTACACTACTTTTTGATATGATAACGATAACGCAATAACGGCAATAACGTTTGTGTCGGCGTACCGAAAACGGAAATGAAAAACGAAACTATTGTACAAATAACTTTTAGCGAATAACGAAACGGAATGATAAAGTTATCCAACTCAGATTTGAATTCAGTTACAAATCAAACCAAATTCAAATACTAATACGTAAAAAATTGTTTCATTAAATCAAGTACGGTTGTGATTAAATTTTGAATTTGGTTTCGAAATTCAAATGATATTCAAAAGTCAAGAAATAAAATTCAATAAAATTTATTAAAATCTAGTGTAATTTATTAAAATTTATTAAAATTCAATAAAATTCCATATTTATTATTAAAATATAATAAAATACAAACAACTTTATTAAATGTAATAAATTTTTATATAATTACTTAAAATTCAAAAAATTAACATTAAAATATTAAAAATTAATACACGTCACTAAAATTATTAAAATCTAATAAAAGTATTTGTAATTTATTAAAAATTATTATTAATAATTAAAAATATTGGAATTGAATAAAAATTGTTGAAAGTGGATAAAAAGTATTCAAATTGAATAAAATTGAAAAAAAGTTTATAAGAATAGTAAAGAAAAATTATTAAACAAATAATTAATATTTGAAATTCTTATAAAAATTATTTAAAATATTATTTTAAAATTCTATAAAAATTATTAAACAAATAATTATTATTGAAATTCATATACAAATTGTTTAAAATATTAGTTGAAAATTCAATAAAAATTATTTAATTGTAATAGAAATAAAATCATTGTAACAGAAATTAGTATTATATGAAAATTAAATAATGAAAAATAAAATAAATGTGGTCAAAATTGATTAAAATTTGATATTTATTAAGGTTTTAGAAAATTTTAAAGTTTAATATTAATCTAATTTTAAAAAAATAAAATTCTTAAAAAAACTAAGTTTTTTTAAGCATTTGATTTTCTTTTAAATTAGATTAATATTAAACTTCAATATTTTCTAAAACCTTAATAAAAATCAAATTTTAATCAATTTTGACCACATTTATTATATATTACATTTCAATATTTTTTGTTTAAAATTTTTAATTTAAAATAATGTAAAGTTTTAGTTAATTTGATTAAATTCTTGTACATTTATTACATTTGTTTTTATATATTACAATTAAATTTTAACAAGTTTTATTAAATTCTCCGACAGGACCACTCATATAATAAGTAAGCGATCTATCAGTTCTCATGC
>JAQGAK010004983.1:0-11022 GCA_034696945.1 Lipothrix lubbocki | reverse complement strand
AAAACATTACATCTTAATAATTGTTCATAAATAATTATAAAATAAAATATTAAATTTTATTAATTGTTCATAAATAAATATTGAATTACATTAAATTTTAATAATAGTTCATACATAATTTTTAATAGTATATTGGAATTTAATTAGTGCAGAATTAATTAATAAATAAAATATTGGAATTTATTTAGTGCAGAAATAGGTTATAAATAAAATATTGAAATTTAATAATAATAAAAACAAAATAATTTATCAACAGCAAATAGTCGTAGCTATTTTATTTTTACGTAATAAATAAATAAATCTTTTTTCCTCGCTATTATTTATGCGGAGAGTGGGATCATGCATGTATAATGTATACCTCTCTGTAAAATGGATCTGCATGCGACGTACGACGCCAGTCGTCATAGCTACTTTGAGCATTCCAATTGAATGCCCCTAAACGTATCATTGCATGTAGGAACTCAAGCCAATAAGGGCGCGACAAAAGTTTTCGACAGTAAATCACGTGCGACTGTGACAATAATTTCTCATGTACGTGGAGTTTATATAGGAAGCATGTAGAGAAAATATACTTATGCTTTAGTAACACGCGGAGGGGGATTCAAAACTTGACTTCAACCAATTGAGACAAATATTACATTTTAATACTTTATTTAATCACTCGTCCATTTCGTCAATATCAAAGGAACTGACAGTTCCCCTGATCTTTTCAATATATTGGTAATCATTTGTATCTGCAGAAATCGGCGTCGAATCTGATTTCTCAGATTTCACCCGGTGCCATTCGCACGAAGTCCATTGACTACTGAGTTTTTTTAGCTTATTCCCGGCGTTGTTTAAGGTTTTGGTGTTTTTAAACACAAGTCCTTCTGAACCATATCGTCGACGTATTCTCAAAGTTTTTTTTCGGTTTCGTTTGGATTTGCCGGACATTCTTCCTACAAGTAAGATGTGTAGTTTAGTTCATTTTTCCTCACAAGGTATGCCATTACGTGCACTAACCTTGTGAGTGGTCCCATTTTACATTTCTTGTAGTATAAAATAGTACATTCTCATTATTTTATTAATTATTATTTTCCTTTATTCTTAATAATTAAATAGATATTATTTTGTATCGTGTCCATGAATGTAAAGTTTCCGTATTAATTTTGTAAAATCAAACAAATATCATCTCATTAAACTTCCAATAATACAAATACAAGATAAATTCTAAAACTACAGATATACACTCAGGAAATAAAAAACAAATAATGAAAGCGAGCTGTCCGTCGCTTCTACAGAATATGTGCAAATTATAAGTCATCTTACTCGTTAAAGGCTTGACAGGGGCAGTCTTGGCTCTAAAATATTCCCAACCTCCTGATGGGTGGAAAAAATGAAAAACGAGGAAATTTTTTGATCGCTTTTTGGAAAAAATTTACAAGCTCTTCCAAGATGGTTCTGCAATGAAGTGGCCACAAAATTAGATCGAGGAGTAAGTACAAACGAGCTGATTTAATATTATGTTAATGAAATGAAGCTTATTTTAGGACGGACAAGTATTCCGGTTAAAATTAAATGACAAAAATTTTAAATGATAAATGATTCCAAGGACTTGTGACAGCGGCAAACTGCCCGTCGCTTGTACAGAATATGTGCAAATAAAAGTCATCTTACTTGTTAAAATCTTGGCAGGGCTAGCCTTTGCACCAAAATATTCTCTACCTCCTCATGGGGAAGATGCACTGGGAAGCGTTAAAGTTGTTGATCGCTACTTGGAACCAATTTGCAAACACTTTTAGGACAGTCCTACATTAAAATGAACACAAAATTAGATTGAGGAGTAAGTACAAACAAACGAATTTAACTTATGATACTGATATTAAGCTTAGGTTAGAGCGGAAAAGTATTTTGGAAATAATTAAATGATAAAAATTCTAAATGATTAAAGATTCCAAATACTTGCGACAGCGGCGAGCTGCCCGTCGCTATATAATGTGTAATTTAAATGTCTAAATTAAATTGAACAATTAAAAATTAAATAATTTTTAACATACGTATTTATGTATTATTAGATTATTACGGTTTCGAAAGCGGCAGGTCCGTACTCTGCTGTTCAGCGCAGATTTTACGAGGTATTAAGAGAAAAGTTGCTTCAATGATTGCTGGACCAGTTGATGCGAGTTGTATTGTCTCCATATCATGTGAGGGAATGTGGTAATTAATAATGAAATTTGAGACGATATTTCCAACGGAAAAATTGATGGTGTCGTAAAACTTCCCTCAGTTGTATATACGTTATATGTCGTCAAACAAACGAGATTATATGATGATTATATGAAAAGGAACTTATATTAAATCAGTAATACGAAAAGAGCTTTATTTTAAATAATTGTTTACGTAGCTGGGGCTTCGGAGCAATCATTTCACATGTGAGTTTCTTTCTATAGTGCGGTATTTCGAAACACAAAATGTACTCTTTTTTTACTGACCCAAAATCACATAAACTCCTTTTCCTCTTTGGCCGACGATTGAATGTTTCATATAATAGCTGTTGCAACGTTACATTTTCATTTTTAATATTCTCCGCGAAATTCGAATGGAACTCAAATATTTTATTATTATAATGCCACATGGCTAAGGCTGGGATTTCGCAAAAAATGCGGAATATTTAAAACAACAAGTATTCCCACCTAGGTCAAACTTGGCCTTGACCCTGAACACTTGTAGAGTAGAAAACCGAAAAAACAAGCCGGGAAATTTGCGAAAAATGCGAAATTAATATCTTCTGGCGAAATCGGTATTTTTTTACGAAATGGGAGAAATCTTGTATAGCAATTGCGTTAAAATAAATTAGAGTAAATTAAATAAATTTTTTAATCATGCTACATGTGCATCCATATACCATAACCATAGGTCATGTTACGATGAACCATAATATGTGAATCACTGCGCCTCATCATTATGTTGAGAAATATCCCAAATGCCACCGCGCGAAATTTATATATTTGCATTTGACTCGGAACATCTTGAACCGTTGAATAAATGTAAAAAATCAGCAAGTCAAGGACTATCTACACCTGACCAATTTATTAAAATTCGTCTTGAGCCACGTGCCAAATACTTCACGGGTCTATGCTCGAAAGGAAATTTTGAAGAAATTAGGCCAACTGATTTTGACATATCAATAGCATTTTTTTAAATATATTTGCTAAACAAACTTAAAGAGTTTTAAATATTATTTTGTAAGGATATTTTGGTTGTATAATTTCCCGAGTATCTGCCCTTAGGTTTATGTACATATTTTGGAGTAAGTATGCGCCCGCAGTGTTTGTTATTAATTATTGACGAGGAGCCATATCTAAAACAATGACACTGGTTGCAATTTTGACCTGGAGTCGACACTTGGAGTCGAAACTCGGGCAGTGCATGCCTGATGAAAGAAAATGGTAGCAATAACAATAAGTATAACCTTTCATTCAAGAATTGTTTGCGTACCTCTATATATTTATTAGTAGGGCTGGGATCATTTCGCGTTTTCGGTCCTAAAAATTTTGGAAAATTGCAGTCAATTTTTTGCGGTGTTCCGCAAAATTGGTAGCAAAATTTTGCAGTATTTTGCGATTTTTTATACACAGTTTCTTAATTTTTTTTATTCTGGCTTTAATTTGCGGATTTTAACCATTTTTACCGAGTTATTTTAAATTTTAAGCAGTTTATAATGCCAAAAGTAGATATTTATTTTTCTAGCTAAAATTGACGTTTTTATGCAATAAATTCCAAAAAAGTTGTTGGAGTTCAAATTTAGCGGTATTTCGTGGAAATTTTCTTTATTTTGCAGTATTTCGCGTTTTTACAATATGTTTCGCGCATTTCGCGTTTTTCAAATTTAATTTTTGTGGTTGTGGGATGTTCGGATGCTCAATAAAACAATTTACCCAGCTGGGAATACTCTATTATTCATTCTTAATTTTATCGTGTTTTTCGCGATTTCCCAGCCCTATTTATTAGTATTTGAGAAGACTAGATGCTGCCATTTCAAATTCTCCTGTTGCCGCTACGGCGGTACCCTGAAGAAAGAGATTAAAAACTTAGTCGTTTCCTCAGTTTGGACTTTTGGAGCGGAGGAACAAACGAAGGAGAATACTATATAACAAATTAAAAAGTTGTGTTCATTTCCTTTCATCATTTACATAAGTACTACGAATAATATAACTTCAAGTCAAAATCAGGTAGTCGTAATATTGAAATAAGATCTTAATAAAAAATTTTCTTCTAATAGTTGAATCACTTAATACAACTTTTCCTTGTAAAATATATAAAGGCATTCTTTCCATATAAGTTATACAGAATCGAATCCATCGTTAATTTATTGCAAATTCTGTAAAAAATCTAAATGTCAAAAATTCTCAAGAATAAGTCAAGTTAGTGTCTATGTATGGAAAGATATATGCTCAATTGATTGGACTGTTTGAGATTTACTCCAGTCAAGACATTCTGGTGACCATACAGGTGTGGTACAAATAGTAAAATAGAAAGTTGCAATTTTTACGGCCTGTTGTAGCACTTGTAGCAGTAACTTCCGTAATTATTATTATTTATTTCAGTTTTCAACGAAACGACGATTGCATCACATTAGAAGAATAATTACGTTTCGACTAGGCTTGAGTTTACACTCAACATTAAAGTCAATTTATTTATTTACAATACTTTATATTCAAAATCAACTTGAACCTACTGAAATATAAGATGCACTTTGATATTTTGCAATCATTGTTTGTTTCCAACACAATTTTAAGTCACAGCTAATGAAGAGAACGCACATTGGAAAATTCGTGTGATGGCAGATACAGCCCATGCGATAGAGGTAATTAAATTCGAAATTAATTTAATTTAGTCATTTTAACAATTACACGATAATTATTCAAAATTTTGTTTTAGCAGAATACATCAGCCGAACTTATTTCCCAATTTCTTTTGGATCAGATTTTTACCAATCATGTGGTGAGTCCTTTAAATTTAAACATGTAAATTGAATTAATCATATTGCAAAATTATTATAATGAAAAAAGAAAAAATTGTTAATCAGCTCACGAATGAAATCTTCAAGCATTTGAACCGCCAAACCGACCTTTTGAATTGCTCTCTAGTCAATAAATCCTGGAGTGCAATTTTCCGAAATATTCTTCGGCAGCGTGGAAACTTGCTAAGTCTCAAGGGATTTGAGACCTTTGAAGAACTGGAAAATGTTACACGAGCAATTGAAAACACTGAATTAATTGGATTCCATCCTTTCGGCGGAGTCAAGATTTGTTTTACGGGGGACAGCTGTAACGTGTTTACTACTATTGAATGCCGGGAAAAGATTGACAAGAGTCAAAGGCTCTTGCAAAGGATTTTCTCGGCTATAAAGGAAGTGAAGAGCGTTGTATTAAATTTTGACAACAGGGCAACCCGTAGAAATGATTATGCAGTGATATCACGAACAATAAAGATGAACAAATACGGTTACGGGATCCGCTAATCCGACGCGTTTTTCCTAATTTGGTTGAATTTTCTTACATTAATACACATGTGTTACGATGGTGGTAAATGAAAATAAACATAAAATTTTAGAGAATTTTGGAAAGTGCGAGGTTTCATTCAGGTCGAATGAAAAGGGTGGGAAAAGGGAAAAGTAGGAGAATAAGATATGATAATAAAGATAATATTCGTAGCTAATTTTCGCATTTGAAGTTAAAACAGTAGTAACTTCAGATCCCATGAGTAAAGCAAATCAAATCAGTAATAATTGACAACACATCACATAGAAATCAATTTACACAACACAACAGACATTTACAACAATGATATAGCAAATATAATTATATTACGGCACGTAGTCACGACTAAGAGTAGCGGAGTCCGGTAGTACAGTGCGATTTGAGTGTTTTGAGCATAAGCTCATGTTTTATTTGTATTTAATATTTTGTTTATTTCTACCTTCTCCTATTTTATGTAAATAATAATTTCATGCAATTGTGTAATTGATAAAAATAATAAATGCAAATTCTTCTATATTGTTTCACTTTGTATGTGTTTTCTTTAATTTCAAGTATAAATACGAGTACAAGTCCAAGAAAACGACATAAAATGTCTTACATAATTTCGACCACGTAATACACAAAGGTACATACCAACTGTAACTCGTACTTAGGGAATTATTTTAGAAGTCTTTAAGTTACCCGACATCCGACAAAAAATCGTGTCGGGTACAAGTTGGCCGACCAAAAAGCCCTCAATTTACCCGACAACAACACCCGACCTGCCTGGTCGGGTACAAGTTACCCGACTTTGAGTTAAAAAATCTCGTGTCGGATACAAGTTAGCCGACAAATCCCTGCAATTTACTCGACTTTTTAGGGGCAGCGCAGCGCCCCTCCTATAGAACAGTGCATGTCTGTACGTCCGTAAGTCTGTCATCACGATTACCCAAAAACTCCTGCACCGATTTCAACTAAACTTGGTATATATGTTTCTTATAGTAATATCTTGGATGCGTTCGTAGATGGGCAAAATCGGTGCAGTAGTTTCGGAGTTATCCGGGTTTTTCAACATTTTCATCTGATTTTGCTGAAACTTGGTATACATAACCTCCGAGCATAAAGCTTATTGGATTCTGGCATGATGATCAAAACTTAAACGATATCCAACTATTTCGTACTTTATTCAACGACTTAGTTACACATGAGCTTTACCTAGGAAATGAAAACCCATGAAATTATGAGTGGCTTTTCTACATCCTAGAAACGATATGATTGTAGAAGCTGTTTGAAATATAAAATTAAATTTTTAAATGATGCTGTCATAGGGCACAAAATTCAATACTTGGTTTGAATATTTTTTTAAATCAGGGCGTGTATGTACTTACATAGTTTTCTTGGTTTTGTCAACAGGAATTTAAGACTACTTGTATCACAGGTGAATTTGTTTTAATTCATGTGATCAATTTTCTTTTGTAATTGATAATAATTGTGGAAAATCAGTTTTTAGCATGTATACTTTATTATTCTCCAATAATTGTATAATTGTGAGATCGGTCTAACAATCTATATACATAAATATTAACTTGACGTTTTGGGTTTGAAAATAATCCGCATGTTTATTGATTTTATGTACAGATAAATCTGTATGTAGGCTGAATTAATCGAAAGTTGTTTCAAATACTTGAAGATGCTATCGACATTTTGTCCAATTATGGCTGACAAGCTTTAAATACACATACAAACATTTTTATCAAATTTATTGACTTACAGCAAACCCAGTCAAATTCAAGAGATAATTATAAAATTTGCAATAATTAAAGTCAACGTGATCAATTATTGCTATTACATATTTAGGCATGCTATTTAGAATATTTGAACATCGTCGTGCAGGAATTAAAAAGACTTGTCTCCCAAACCGTACAGATTTCTTCGTAGCAGAAACTTTTAGTAACTGTGTGTTGAAAGTCACTTGGTTGTAATATTAAAAAGTTGTTTCGAAATATTTACAAACAATTGAAAGATTTTAACAAAACTTTCATTTCTTAGTTTGAATTTAATAAATAATTTAATCTTTTGTAAAAATGGTCAAAACCTTGATACAGGGAAATCTCGACCAATCGCTAATTGGAACGCGCAGAATGAATTTATGAGTTTTGTCTTGATTCATTTACGAAAACATTATTTATCGACGCTTTTAAGCTTGCAGATGCAATCAAAGTTACGTGTTTCAAAGATATTTCCTCAAATTTCAGTTTGTCTTCGTGTTACGCAGAATTCAAGCCCAAAAGTTCTGAAAAACGCATATATTCTATTTCATACAAGTTGTGATGACATTGTTACACCTTAGACATTTACTAAATTTTAGCTGGTATTATTACCATAATGGCTTGAATCCATATTGCGTAATTTACTCATTTCAAATCACAGCGCTGTCATTAGAGAGGCTAGTGTCATTATTTTTGGTAGTGAGATCCAAGGAGACCGTTCAAATTTTAAACATCATGAGCTGATTCGACTATGTTTACAATACTGCTATATTTGAAAATCATGCATTACAGAGTTTCGTGATTGGAAATTTCGGTCACATGCTCGGGTTTGTCGTTCCAGCATTTGTTATTCATTTTTTGCTTCCGGATTTACCATTACCAACATTTCCTTAAGAGGGAAGAATTATATTGTTCGCAAATGCTCTTTCTGAAGTTTGCCTTTCTGGCAGGGTGTTATTCACTATTAATATCCTATTCGCTATTATGCTAAAAGCATTTACCACGATGGAAATTCAAATGGGACGAGTCTGGTAATACAAACAACCCACACTAGTTTATTACTAATGAATACGTAATGGTATTATCAATTACACCGGACTCTCGCTATAAGAGATCTTCATATAAGAGAACTCTCTCTGTAAGAGATCTTTTGGGCCTGCATATCATACATAGTTATATGCATACTAGCTCTCTCTATAAGAGAATTCCCATTAAAGAGAATGTTTTTGGTGATTTATAGCGTTCTCTTATAGCCAGAGTCCAGTGTACTCGTTTTTATCTAATTATTATTATTAATTAATTGTAACTAATGAAATGGCCAGGCCAGAATAATTGGAACGAAATTGTGCGTTTGCAGTTTGGCTCGCCGAAGGGGGGAAATGGGACTACCGAAAATACGCCGAGCAAGGTGAACCTGGTTTGAAATTGCTGAATCTGCATTTTGATAAATTGGTCTCCCTCTGGAAAGAAAGTGCACTGAATACGACGACTAAAGAAGTTTTCCTTCTGGTTGACGCGGAGGGTTTTAACATCCGCCAGGCGACTCACTTGCCAAGTAAATTCAATTTGTTCATTTTAACCTTCAATACTTCAAAAATCTCAAATATAAAAAATTATCAATTTATTTCCAAGTGGTAGTTCTTTAAATTATGAAAAATACTTTTTTTTCCTTTTCAAGCTGTAAGATTCCTACTGTCCAGAATGATAATAGGTGAAAAGGCTTTAAGGGGAATAGGATTGAATTTGATTTTGGTGAACGGTAAGTTGAAACCTTTAAATTTAGAAATTAAAACATTTAGCAAAAAGTTTGCAATTTCGGCCTGATTTTTATATTTTAATATGAAAACCGAATTTTGTTAATTTTTTAATAATTTAATTTTTTTTATACTATGTACATATAGTAAATTACCTCGGAAAGCGCATATGGGATCTTGGATCGCCACTTCTTGGGGAGATCTCCAAACGTGTTGAGTTATATGGAACAAATTCTGGAATGTGGAAGCCGAAATTATTGCGGACATTGCCGCGTGATCAGCTTCCTCAATGGTACGGTGGGAATAAAGATCACCGACCTTTACTTGTTTATGGATAGAAAAATAACAATAATGGATTTAAATAAACCACGATAAAAATATTGGTTAAATTATAAACGTTCTAACAGAATCCAATTTGTGACAAAAGACGTTTAAATTAAAATTTTAATAAATTTTTAAATTTTAATTTAGGAACTTATAAGCAAATCCTCAATTGTTAACATACAATTTCGAAAATAAAGAATAAATAAATTAATTACTTAATGATCACTTATAATGCTTCCCATAATATCCCAAAATTTTCAAGCATACCATCGGTGGTGATGCATAGTGGTCTATCTCCATTCTAAATGCAAGATGAGATATCCACCACCGAAACAATTCAGTGCAAGAAGATGGGATATCCTGCCGTTTAAATTGCATTAAAAACCGAAAACGGAGGGAGCTTTTGTATTTAAAATTTCAACTGCAAGGCAATTGTAAATTATAGTGGAGATATCCCATTTTGCACTTCAAATGAACGTGGATATCAGACTTTGCAGCTAAATAGACGCAAGTACATATATAAAGATGGCCTTCTTTGCATCCCGAAATTCATAATTTTTTATTGGTTTAAGCTATTAAATACCTTGGTTGATTTAATTGAAATTTAATTGATTCAAATCGAATTTTAATAATTTCATTCATTTAAGTTCGGGAAAATAATAAACATGTTAAATGCATTGAATAAGTATAAAAACACGCTACAAAAGCTTATCGGACACGTGAAAGATATTGCGACGTAATCTAAATTACATAATATTGCAGTTACTAGATTGACTCATTTATCCAGCCACCTTGACCTTTCCTGACATTTTTGTTGTTGGCGAGCGGAATCAGTGAGTCGTAAACACACTCGGCTTTATTTTATTTTTATAATTATAAATATGAATACATTACATATGATGATGCTCACAAACTCCTTGAACTTTCACAATTAAGGAGCAGTTTCATTTTTCATTCACAAAAGTGAGGAGTCAGGGCTAAAAATAAACCTCAACATGTTCTTTGTGATTATCATTTAATCAGATTTTCACTATTAAATTTTTTAATTAATTTGCAAATATTTTAATTAATAATATAATAATTATAATAAATTATATTATTCTTTGTTTAGTTTATTGTAATATCCCTACTGATTACTATTCCAATAAAGTTTACATAGAATAAATAGAATTTACATAAAAATAATATTAAAATTATATCTGTCTGCAATAAATTAAGTATGGTGATGGTAGGCCTTGACGTGGGGAAATTTGCTTCGAGGAGGTCACCGCAATTTGCCGCAACATGTGCAGGTGATGGTTTTGTAATACATTGAATGCTAAAAATTATTATTGTAATTCATCACATTTATTTAGCAGTAATTTTTCTATGTGGGGACTCGGAATTTTAATTTGAAATTTATTATTTTTATTTGTTTTTTTTTCAGCATGTCTCGGCGCTTTTATATTAGGAACCGTGTTTGTCTGGACAGCTCCCGCCCTTCCGGAAATTGAAAAATCAAATGAATTTGGAAAATTTTCCGGCAGTGAAGTATCTTGGATTGCATCATTGATATATGTACCTGCCATATTGTTTAATAAATAATAAAATATTAAATTAAAATTAATACAAAAATTAATACAAAAATTAATACAAAAATTAATACAAAAATTAATACAAAAATTAATACAAAAA
>JAQGAK010004982.1:0-11031 GCA_034696945.1 Lipothrix lubbocki | reverse complement strand
CCAATTCCACAATACACAAAGGGCGACGCTAAAACGTTGAAACGGCATCAGTATTTATATTGTAGAACAAAGGCCAGAGAGTCACCTTCTCGTTTATCGGAGCAATTGCCAGTTCGCAGTTGAGCGGAATGATTGGAAGATGGCAAGTGCGGCGCTTATGGAGGTTAACCTTGGGGGTTGATGAGCACACAGCACACCACAGCACTAAAAATTCCTTTAAAAAAAGGTTCATACTTCTCACACACACACACAGAAAATCAGAGAAAGTGACAATTGTAATCAGAGGCTCCATGTTTAACCATCAGCTGTGATCTCGTCGCTGGTTGAGAGTCAAGAAATAATAATAATATAAAGAGAAGAGAGACACAGGGACAGGGAATAAATAAGTGGAATAATAAATATAAGACCAAATAATCAAAGTTGTACACAATTAAATAATCTTCCCTTGCATTTAGAATCTAAAAATACCCTCTGAATTAACCAGTTTGTCAACAGCACATTTAGGTTCCTTAATATATTAAATCTCGCAAAACTCCTTCAACTTTTAATTTAATAAATTGCAATTTTTATTTCATACGAACTCTCGCAACATAGATTTCCCTATAAGCAAATAATAATTTCTATTTACCAAAAATAAAACTCAAATTCAATCAAAGTATATTTGCAGTTTTAATTTATCTACACAAGTCACCAGACCAGGAACATTAAATTTTGGGGTGAGTTATTTTTGAAATTATTTAAATATTTTACTTTTACATTTTTGTAGTTTTGGCTGTCGCCGTACATACTTGTCTGTGATATTGAGATTTAATTACAATTTTTACCCAAATAATTGGGATAATTTTGTTGTAATTTTGCTTGAATTGTGAATAGTCAAATTTCATCATCCTTTCATTGCGATTTTAGTTCTATTTTTACAGTATTTTAGTAAAACAATTTTTAATCGTCGTTGATTGTAAAACTACTTTTGACTTTTGTATTTAATTTTGTTTTATTTTGTATTTAATTTTGTGTTTTATTTTGTATTTAATTTTGTATTTATTTTGTATTTTAGTTTGCATTTTATTTTTTTTGTATTTTGTATTTATTTTGAAATAATGTTGTATTTATAGTAACTCAATTTTAATTCTGCATTTTTAAACATTTTTTATGTAAAGTTTGTGCGTTAATATTATGCAACGCATCAATAATATTGTGGTATTTTAAACTTAGTTAATATAATAGTAATTAGTTTGTTATTAAATACCATGTAGGATGTACTTAAAAGTGATTCTGCATTTCCCTTTTCTATTTATATACCTAAAAGGTGACAATATAAAATGAAGGTAGACATGATCCAAGTATACATATGTATTAAGTTATCGTTTAGTTAAAGATTCTGTCGTCGTTGAGGTTTTGCGTTTGTGTTAAAATTTGCCGAGCATAGAAAAATCTCATCAAGGTGTGTGTATAAAATGTTAAAGGGTTATTATCATAACAGTAGTCATATGATCTTTTTTCGTATATTTTTTAATGCATTAAGTAAATTATGAATTATGTTCACTTGTATACTATATATGGGTCTATATGTATATATATTTATGCTTTGAAGGACATTAATTTAATATTTTTGAGGTCTTTCATTTTGTAGTAGCTGTAGCTGCACTATCTCTTTATTATTATATTATTCGCTTATATATAATAAATAAGAAATATATACTTAAATAGGATTTCTCCTTGGTCTTGGTCTGTGCATTTGGAGTTTGTGTGTATAATGTGTGTTTATTTTACTTTTTATTTCGCTCTGTAAAAGGTAATATTATATTAATGCTGAACGTTGTACTATAAATGTTTGTACATGTGATTTATCGATTTAAGGTCAAGGAGTTTAACTCTACATTCTGAAGTTCTGCTCAAGTGCTGCTGCTGACGCTTACCTTATTATTATACCTTTCTGTACTTATTTAAGTATGCACTTTTAATTTCGTAAGTATATGAAAGGGAAATAGATCAGGGGAGTGCAATTGAAAGGTTTTGCTTTTGATTGGTGTTAATGTATAATTTATTTTTTTAATTTGCATTTTTAATCTCATGCACTTTAACTTCAATAATGCCTGACTGATGTTTGTCTTGTTTATTTTGTCCAGCAGAATTGGACATTTTTATTGTGGAGTGACATTCCCTATGTAAGCTCAAGACAGGCTTTAAGAGCAGGAGGTTTATTTGTTTTGCTCCGAAGTTCGTTCAACCTTGTAATTATAAATAATATAACATACACAGAGCGAAGGAAGGCGCAGTACTATTTTTTATTTGCGAAGAGGAAACGTCCTTATCTAATGGAAACTACTTTACTAGAGATAGTTAAAGAGTACTATGGTGTAATCTCTCTTCAGTCAGCGTGATGAGAGTTTCAGTGTTCCGATAGGCTAACAAAGTTTCTAGTAAATAGTGCTTTTGCTTAGTATTTTTGTTATTACTATTTTTGTAACTGCGTATGTAAAGATTATTTATTTTTACAAACTATTGAAACAGACAGCTTGTGTTTGTGTGTCTGAGTTGATTCGAATCGAAGGTGCAGCTGTAATTCAGTTATGAAATATTTTCGGCACTAATTATTAAGAGATTTACTAAGAACTTACGGTAATTATTATTATTAGTAAATTGCAACAGTAATGTTCTTCAGCGTGGCAAATTGTAGTAGAAATTAGTTAGTGTAGCAAATTGCATTTGTAATTATTAAATGTGGGAAGTTGCAGTAGTCATTATTCAGTTTAGTGAATTTCAGTTGTAATTATTTAATTTTGTTTATTGTAACAATAACATTTATAATGTTGTTATTACCGCATTTGTACTTCCCAAAATTTAAACCGTTTTAGCTACTTAGTTTTAGTTACCTATTGGTATGATTTTATGTATATTGAGTTTAGATGTACATTGTTTTAATTAAGATTAAAGCAATAGTAAATTGTTGAAATAAGGTGTGTGTTGTCTGTGGGAGAAGTAAAACTAAGATTAATTAGTGGAGTAATGCAGTCGCAGGCACAATAATGATTTACTTGTACTGCAGCTTGGTTTAGGTCATTCGCATCGTAAAATGATACTTGGTTGGTGCAGAGGACATTTATTCCCTGGTGAAAACGTTCTTGATCTTGAGTTTTCTGAGTTATTATGATTGTTCTATTCTGAAGAAAAATTTCTTCGGTTTTGGCCGTTAGCCCACTTTCTCTATCAGAAAAATTCTTTTACGTAGTGGTTATATCCTTCCCAGCCTATTCGACAACATATTATCATGACAATAGATATAGGTAATATTGCGATTCGTGGTTGCCCTCAATGAAGGAGATCCGAAAGTATTCTATCATGCATTAAAAAGTATGAAATCATTTGCTACGCTGGTCGTAGTCAGTAAAATTAAAGTTGTATAGTAATGAACTTTCAGCCGTTGTGGTCTGAATGATTTGATGGCACACTGAATATGAATAATAGACCTCTTCCTTTGGCAACAGTCAGCCTGCCGTTGTAGGAGAGAACAGTCTTTAACCCCATTAGTCCTATGAGCATGACTGTATCAGAAAAGCGATAGAGATGATGTTTAACTTGTGGTCGTGTTTCCTATAGAATGATTATATATTCATGTGAAGCAAATTAATTATGACTAATTACATGCTTTTGTTTTGTGTTCGCAGATTTAACAAGAAAATGAGTGCAAGCGGTGGACATTCGAGCTCAGTAGCGTCAAGTGCCGTTCGGGCCTTGTCTTTAGAATTAAAGAGTATTCAAGAAGAACCTATCGAGGGCTTCCGTGTTCATCTTCTCAATGATGACAATTTATTCGATTGGGAAGTTGCTATCTTTGGCCCTCCAGATACCCTCTACCAGGGAGGATATTTTAAAGTAAGCATTTTTTGTCAACGAACAGTTCTACAATAATGAAATTGATATGGCCACAGGTATTTTAATTGTCAATTTTTTTTCAGGCACACATGCGTTTCCCTCCAGACTACCCATACTCGCCTCCAACGGTTCGATTTCAGACCAAAGTGTGGCATCCAAATGTTTACGAAGTAAGAAAAAATTACAACCCTTCAAAACACTTACGTGTATAAAAAAAAGTATTTTTTGTTTCTACTGTTGTCTATAGTAATGTAATATTGATGAAATGGAACTTCATGTGTTTTTAGAACGGCGACTTGTGCATCTCAATATTACATCCTCCTGTAGATGATCCTCAGAGTGGGGAATTACCCTGTGAGAGATGGAATCCTACCCAGAATGTGAGAACGATATTGTTATCCGTTGTGTCACTGCTCAATGAGCCGAATACCTCCAGTCCCGCCAACGTGGATGCCTCAGTAATGTACAGAAGATGGAAGGAGTCCAAAGGAAAAGACAAAGAATATGAAAATATCATCAGGTATGGATTTTACTACATAATGTGGTCGGGATTTTATATTTATCTAATATTACCTAATTCATGTAAAGTTGCTGAAATGGTGAGGTGTGAATCTAACCCAAAATCTCAGAATAGGAAGTGTTCTTATCGAGTTTTAATACTAAATTTTGTTTGTTTTTCAAAATTCAGAAAGCAAGTGGAATTGTCCAAAGTAGAAGCAGAGCGAGACGGCGTCGTCGTTCCCATAACTCTAGAAGAATACGTAGTTAAAGCTAAGTCACCGGAAAACAACTTAGAGTTGACAGACTACTATGATGATGACTACGATCTTGACAATGATGATGATGACGGCGATGAGGGCGATGAAACACCTAACGAGCACTACGATGATGACTCTGGAAATGGTGATGAATCCTAACCCTAATATCTTCATATGATGTTCAATTATCTACGAATTACTATGCTATTAATTTTTAGAAATCACAGATTATTCCCCTGTCATCGGACTGGGAATCTATCTCTCTTTGTAATTATTATTGTAATGTAATTGTCATCACATTACTTTCTCGCCCGTATTCATCTATTCTATTTCTCGGTTATATTCTAATCTCAGTCATAATAGTTTCACTCGCCTTATTTATCACAAATTATCTCTTCGTAGTGTTCTCCTTCTTTACCAATCTTCATTAACTCAACATGTCTACTATACTTATAATAACTTTGGTGTGTCTGTCATTCTTGTCGCGAGTAAATTCTTCAAACTGTTCCTTCTATTGCTGAGAAAAATTTGTTTGTCATTTCAATTTTAAAATTTACACACTATCTTCTCATCATCATTATTATTACGAGATCAGTGACTATAAGCTATGAGTATTCATGTATGTATCTGTATTTATTAACTGTATTGGTATTTGGTTTTCAAAGCCTTCCTATTTATTACATGCAACCTTACCTTATTATGGATAGTTTCACGAAATGCGGATTAAATATTCATATATAATTATATTTGGTTGTTGTTCAACATAGTTTTTCTCACCTTTTAGTTGTTTTTGCTAGTTTAGGACTTCACATTATGGAAATACAACGTAGGTTGATAAGTTTTTACTGAAAAGGATCTAATTTCTCGAAATATCGTATAAATATCCAGATTCAAGTAAGCATTATCTACCGCCTAGCCGTGGCTAAATGAAAATCCAACGACTTCGAGTGAGATCTGGTTTTTCACACGTGAGGTACAATAGCATACAATAAATCAACTAAAAGTCCTTCATGAAATTGTAAGTTTGTTAACTAAACATAAGTAACAATATTACCGAAACTTATGAGCATGTATTTTAATTTTTTTTAAATTATTTAATTGTATGTGTAGGCTCGTCATCGTGTGGTAATGTATTCACTTGTTTTCTCAAAAGTGCAAGCATGTTTTATGTTGTGTAATTAATATTATATTTATAAAAAAATTATCGAAATCTTACATATTTTTCATGTTTGTTATTGTTAATTTAATAATAATTTGTTTTCATGTTATAATAAGTTTAATTAAAGTATTTATTCATATTGTGCATATATGTTTTGCAAACCAAATTATAATATTGGATTTGTGAATCCCTGATAATCATGCCGACAGATTTGATGGTGGTCACGTTGTACTGGTCATTATTATATGTATATTGTTTACTACTCTTCTCGGCAGCCCTGAACAAAAAAATCTTCACTTCCAACCGATGAAGATGCATATTATGTCTGAAATTGTTAACTACTCCTATGTATTGACGTAACAAACCTCTATACCCTTAATTGTATAAACAAGGTGTGTGGATTTCGGATATAATATGCGTTGGTATTTGGCATTAGATCAAGTACATATATATTACTTATAATTATACATACAACGGACAACATGGTTGTTTCACATTGTGTATTTAAATTTTAAGGATAAAGTTATATATATATATATAGTATAGTATTCAGTTTAAAATTCATACTTTAAGCACGTACATGGATTGTACTTTCCGAGCCTCAGCTGAATATTAATTAATATAATCAGCTGTATTCTTTGGATTAGGGTTATATATTATAATTTACTTTGGTGTAAAAGTAACCTCTATATGAAGAATCAAAGAGTGGCTCGACGAGTTTGTGTGTGTTGTTTTTAATTTGTAAACTCAACAATATCTGTCCAATGGGTTTGCGGAAATATAATATGTAAAGGAAAGAATTTTAAATCCTTTTTGACACGCGAGAGTGTCATGTGTAATTTAATAGTATTCATTATAAGGTGGTGCGTATATGTGTGTACTTGTGTAATCCAAATATAACGAGACTTTCGTGTACACTTTTGAAAGTATACCCCTAAAACTCTCCTGGATATTTCCCTTAATATCGTGTGATGTCTGATAATTATTTGCTAAATAATGCTACCTTGTTTCATGTATCGAATAAGTAAAACTACTAAATAAGGATGTTTTGTAGTATGATTTTGTGCTAATGATTTTAAGATTATATTTAATTAAGAAGCAGCTTATATATATTGTTGAATTTGTTGTGGTGAAAGGCGTTGCAAAAAACCTTTATTAGCTTATTATATAGCTTATTATTTACGTATTTCATGCATATTTTACCAAAGTATTCGGAATAATACTGGAAGTGCGTTATAGATTATAATATATATTCACTTCGGAGGTGACAGGTTAAATCTACGTAAAATAACACACGTATGTAATTGGAAATCACAACAACACTCATTATTAATAACTGTATTTTATAGACGATAAATTATTAAAAAGTCGTATTGAAACAAAATTAACTCCTTCTTCTAATTTTTGTTTGACTAATTCATTTATTAATTGCTTATAATACTCACCTAATCTCTAATTCTCACCTGCTCATGTTCATATACTGACTATGCATATGTGTGATTATGGCCGTGCACGTTTTGTATTTGCTGTGTTAACGAATAATGAATTTGTGCATGTTATTGCTTTTTGCGCCATAAAATTTACTGTATAAAGCAAATTCGAAACAAAAAAAGTAAACGAAAAGGAAACAAAAATAAAGCTCACGAGATAACACCAGAAGCAGCATTCTGGAAAAATTCTGGACAGATTATGCAAAAGACTATTATTTGTATATCCATGTCATTCTTGCATCTTGCATTTATTAATATCTTCGACTAATAGAAGCAATTAAATCCACCCATCAGTGTCATACGTAAAAAAATCTAAATACAAATGACCTTCAATACATGTTTTGTTGTCAACATCTGTGGCTTCAGCATATACATATGCCCATCTGTAATATTATACGTACTTACTAACTTGTCAACCCTTTCTGCAAACTTTACTGCATAGTTGTCTACATTATTATGAGCACATACATACAAATGAAAACACAAGGTCACGATCTTATCTCAGTGTTATTTGTATCTACTTGTTGCAAAGGAGAACTTTACTGCCAGCAATTACTCAGTTCTTATTTAGCTGGTGTTAATACTCTTGCTTTTATGATACGCTGCTACAGTAATAAATAACAACATGATTTTAGAATTCATTCTTTTGTTTATTGCAACTGTAATATTGGCTGTGATTCTTTACGGTCGGTGGAATTATGGGATCCTGGAATCCTTAGGAGTGCCTGTAGTAAAGCCGTCTTTGTTCCTAGGGAGCATTCCGAACTTGCACAAGACGGTGATACATGAGCAAGACATTGCATTTTTCAAGAAATACGGTCCAGTTTACGGGGTATGTATGTACATTTGTACGTTTGTTTACCAACATTCGACTTCACTCGTACTTTTAACGTGTTCGTGTTACAGCTCAGATGTTTAAAATAAAATCTCAATTGTAATCTTACAATACTCGGTATATGTATGTAGGTTTACGAAGGACGTAGTCCTTTCCTATATGTCTGCGATGCGGAATTGGTAAAGAGAATTATGGTCGCTGATTTCGACCACTTCAAAGACAGACGGCGCATTGACCTTGGGGATGAATACTTCAATGAGATGATGGATTTTTTGGAATGTGAGTATCTGAAAAAATTCTTAGTTGTAGAATACGAGCAATCCTTATTATTGTTAAAGTATGTTAATGTTAATGCTGGTTTGATTTCATTCTGTTTTTAGACGAAAAATGGAAGGTTGTACGAGCTCACATTATGCCAGCTTTTTCACCTGCAAAATACAAACGGCTTAAAAGTAGCTTAGACTCCTGTTTAGATGATTACTTGGCAAATTTGAGCAAAATATGTGGAGACAGCAAACGAGCAAAAATTAATTTGAGGAAGTAAGAAGCTTTGCACTATGATAATATATGTATTTGTTATTTTATAATTATTTCATATTTTATAAAATGCCATTAGAATGTACAAGAAACTTTACAATATAGCCATATGTCCCCAGTATATTTATCCTCACTATATTTTTTGCCTCTGTACTAATCTTGTTGCAGAGAAACAATAACATTTCTTGTGGACTACAATGCAATCTCTCTGTATGGAACGAAGATGCCGGATCCCGAGAGCGAAGACAATTTTCTTCGACAAGCTGTGAGAGAAATGATGGGTGAAGATGAAGTTTTCAATTTCTTCTATCCGTTGGCTCGTAAGCGTTCAGATTTTAAATTGTATACTTATCAACAGAAATACTGCATGTAGTTAAGGTGCAATTAGGCAACAAATTATTACTAAAATTATAAACAATTTTAATAACCCTACCACAACAATAAAATAAAATTGTTAAATTTTTCAGTGAGCTTCCCGTTTTTGACCAAGCTAGCCCCATCATTGTCATCGAAACCAATGGATCAGTGGAAAGCACTTATCCAACATGTGATGGCAGAGCGAAAGAAATCATCAATGCCTTCCAATGGAGACTTTCTGGATAATATGGTGACCATGTTGAGTAAAGTAGGTTCAGAAGAATTCAAAGCTTTGGACATTAAAGAAGTCACTGTGTACAGTCAAGGAATTGTCTTTTTCGCTGGAGCATATGACACATTCAATAGCGCTATTATATTCCTAGCGCACTATCTAGGAAAACACCCGGATTATGAAAAAAGACTATTAGATGAGGTTGATGAGTATTTTAAAAAACATGACAATGTAGAATTTGAAACCGGAGGCGATCTTCCATTTTTGAAAGCTTGTCTACTTGAAACTCTTAGACTTACTCCTGCGTTTAGAATGTCGGAAAGAATGTGTGTTAAAGATTTCGAATATAATGGATTTAAAGTCAAAAAGGGGGTAAATGTCGTGGTTCCATTATGGGCTTATCACCGAAATCCGGATAATTTTAATGATCCGGAGGAATTCAAACCAGAAAGATTTCTACCAGAGAACGCTGAAACTATTAACCCTTATGCTAACGCCATCTTTGGGCACGGACCTCGGAATTGTGCTGGGCAACGTTTTGCATTGGACTTTTTGAAAATCGTGACTGCTCGACTCTTTAGAGACTTCCGGTTTGAACTACGACCTGACACTCAGATTCAGTTTAAACCAGGGAGGCTATTCATGGTTCAGTATCATCCGGTTTATTATGACGCAATCAAGAGACGCTAAGATACGCCGTTATGCGTACTATCGAGGAGCAAGATTTCAAACAGTAATGGAGGTGAACAAGCTTCAAATTACACACCTGATACGACAACTTTAATGTCTTTTATTTAAAATTTTGTTAAATGTTAAGCTACAAACTCAAGCGTAGGATTTTGACTTCGAGAACAATTGGCATTACTCTTGTAGATTAGACTTTGAAAATGGTAATAATGAATGTTAAAAATAGTATAGTGAAATCAATCAACAAATTGTAATAATGGACTAACACAAATTTTAATAATAAAATTGTTGAACACAGAATCCTAAATTATTGAAAATAATAACCTTGAAATTACAATGCATAAACTTCTATTTCAATCAACTCCATTCCGCAAATTTTCAAGCTCATGATAAGCTTCCACTATTGCAACGGAATAACCAATTCCTTCATCATCCATATCTTGTTCGAGCATACCATTCAGAGTACCAATGATAGCCTCAACAATGCTACCCTCGACGTTTGCAATATCTGGTAAATTTTTAATGACTTTGGCTCCAAAAATAAGAAACAATCCAAAGAAGTAACCAATCTCAACTGTCTTTCGAAAATCCTTGACAAGTTCCTGCATGACAAAAATATTCGTTACATGTAAACTGTTTGTATTAGCATACATGGAAAATATATTTTAATACATAATGTATATACATGCTATACATCATTATCATTGGGAATTAACTGTATCTTACATTGAATGTAAACGCAACTTCTCTACCAAGCTTATGGACAGTCAGTTTGAATTGCTCGTAGTACAATTCCAACATCGTTTTCCATTCCTTTCTCCGAACTTTCTCGTCTACGGCCATAAACATGTAGTACACGAGATCTAAAGCTGGTGATCCTAAATGCGCCATCTAGAAAACAATAACGGCACTGTATGTTAAAGATATAGCAAGACCACTATAAATCCAAGAAAATTAGCAGAAATTATAAAGAGAGTTAAAACACATGTGGAAAAACGTCAAAATACTTATTTTTGGTGTTATGTGATTTTACACACCTGAAAGTCAATTAGAACACACTCTTCAAACGTTTCCACCCCTTCTTTGGCTTTGAAAAGAACATT
>JAQGAK010004981.1:0-11032 GCA_034696945.1 Lipothrix lubbocki | reverse complement strand
GTATATAGATATAGTATATAGATATAGTATATAGATATAGTATATAGATATAGTATATAGATATAGTATATAGATATAGTATATAGATATTGTATATAGATATAGTATATAGATATAGTATATAGATATAGCATAAGTATATAGATATAGTATATATATACTTTGACCATATGACATTATCCAATCTTCGGAATATTACTTGGGGAAATTCATCTACAATAGCTATGTAATTCTCCAATTTATTGCGAAGTATGCATACAATGCATGTAAACAACAGGACAACAAGTAACGTATTAGTAAAAATACTGCACTTAATTTAAGATGGACAGCCGTCCTGGACTGAATATTCTATCACCAACTACCAGAGTGAAAGCAAAAGGGAAATATATAAAATGCATATAAATAATGCTCATTCATCAGCCACAAGTCTCATTAAATGCCATGTAGTGCGGAGAATGTTTAGGGACAGAGACGAAGGAAAGGAAACTCAGGGGCATGAATTCATTCACTGAGTTCCGTCCCTCCGTCCGCATATGCACTCTATGGTATCTAATTCCGGCATATAATTATTACTGATTTCATTCTATTCAAGTCGTCCGCACGCAGAGACTGCACCACTGCAACACAGCTACAGCTCCATTCCTTTCTCTCATTCTCCCTCCACTTTCTCGCCGTATACCTTTCCCTGTAGAAATTTCTATTCCTAGAGGTAATAAATACTCGGCTGATTCGAAAAGTTTTCCTGATCTACCGGGCACATCGATCGATGCTCATCTACTTATTCACCTCACAATAGAATGTATGATGAGTAAAATTCTCAATGACGAATATTATGTTTGTGCTCTTTCTCTACATTTTCTTCTATATTTTTCCACATCATTCCCCTCCCATGCTCTCTCTCTCTCTCTCCAGTTCCGAAACCTCCTTCTCCATACAGTTTCCAGTTCCGAAACCTTCTTCTCTATACAGTTTCCAGTTCCGAAACAATCTCTTCTTGACTAAATGTCTCTAACAGTCTCCCTAGCTTATCTCCAATGGTTTTCTCTTACAAACTGCATCCAGACAAATGATAAGAGTCACCCCTTGCGTTCCTTCAAATACACACACAACCCCATTGGGCTTGTAAGAAATAAGTGCGTGCGTTATATGGGAAATAACGTGTACTTTGTGAAAGAAAGCGTAAGGAAATATGGTATTTCGAGAATTTTAGACGAATGGCCTGGAGGTAAGGAAAGGCTACAGAAAAGCTTGGATTCGTAAATTAACTTTATGCATGTGCATAGAGGGCTTTTGTATAGGGAAAATGTAGATAAAGAGACGAGGGATGAAGAGGAGAGTGGAGCTCCCGACAGGACGAGAATTTTTCAGCGGTGCAGCAGCAGAAGCAGCAGCAGCAGCAGCAACTTTTTTCCCTAGGAAAAGTGAAGACAGAGGAGAAAAATATGAAAAAAAAAGTTTTGTGAAAACTTAACTTCTTGTTACTTTGCAGATCTAGCAGTTATTTACACTATGTTCGTAATAACAAATCATGGTTCCTACACATGCTCTTCCTCGTATTCCCACTGCTTTTAACTAATGGCTCAACTTGTTCCTTTTAACTGAGTTACATAAGTTAGGAGCATTCCTTAAGCCCTTAATGCTCGCTCACCTTATAAGAAGACTCTTTTTTGCATAGTCCTCTGGACACTTCCTACACGCTCAAAAATCTTCAAAGATTGCCTCCATTAACAGCAGCCAAATGCATATTTAAAATGCGCCAAGCTCTCCGGATGAATACCTAATTCCTTGAATCTTGCCGACTTCTCCAGCAACTCCTTCCTATACGATGTCATCTGTCTCCGTCTCCTCGTGTGCTGAAGGAGAAGACCAAGAAGGAGAAGACGAAGAAGAAGCACAAGGACTTAAAAGAAAAAACAACTTGACTCCTCCTTCCTCACTCGAGATTTTTGAACCTGAGCTGAAGATCAACAACTTATATCTGCAAGGCAGCCGTTCTATGGAAACACGCTTTTAAAATCCTTATCTGGGCAAGAAACTTGAAACTCTGACAATTTCCTTGCTCCTCTGCCCCAGTAAAGTTTTTCAAACTGCAATTTGGCAGATTGGGAACAAATTGGCGAAAACTTTCAGGCCGGATTTTAATGATGCTTTTTCCTATTTTATCAGAATAAAATTGCGGAAGATTTTTAACAAATAGTTATACATATTTCTGTATAGTTAGATTAGGAAATTTGTGTTTCCCTGAAAGTAACTTATAATTAGATACTTCTTATAAAAGCTAAAATTGGTTCTGGAGTAATTGGTAAATGGAGACGGAGCTTTGACCAAAACAGATAATAATTATCCTATAGAATGATTCTAATATGAGGGAAAGCTTCGTGCGACAATGGCAGGGAGTGAGAGAAATTGAAGAGGAGTTGAGCCGTTGACAAAGCCCAAGTGATATGTTTGAGGATGTAAATAGAAGGGACAGAAAACCGCCTGTCTACTTTCCTCCACCACACCATCTCATGCATGCTTAGACTGCATTAACGTTTCTTTTATGAATAAGAGGGCTTACGCCAATATTTTTCTACGAATATCCTCTTAGAAACATCACTTTCTACTTTTCCCCTGCCCTTCCCCATCCCCTCCACTCTCCTCATCCTCCACCAACAAACTGTGGAAAAAACAAAATTATTCCGTAAAAGCGATTTCCTCTCGCCCGCAGGGGGCTTCTATACTTCTACAGATAGTACCATACGCTCTTCACTCTGCCATTTTATACCTTTCAACAGCTCACAACAACACACACTCAGTCAATTCCCCATTACGTACTTCATCGTCTCCTAATGTTGGATCAAAACATTGACATGCAGCACTTCCTTTTCCTCTAAATATGAGGAGGTTCCTCTATATACTTATATACTATATACTCTCTATATAGCAAGCTGAAAATAATAAACAGTAGGAGTACACCCAGGATCCAGATATGCTTGTAATGTTGATCAGTGAGAAATTCGGAGGATAAAATCTTTACAGAGAAACTGTTTTACCCAGTCTTCCGATGAGAGCATCTTCATGTTGTAATCTTTGTATGCTACATTTCAATGTAACAATTTCCAAGCAACAACTTTCGTATGTATAACAACACGTTAATACCAATAGCGCAGCTATCTATGTAGCAATCATTTAGAGGAATTTTCGTATATCGATGCTCCTATACCACTTCTTTGTATAAACTAATTCTTTGTATAAACATATGGCTACATACGCCAACCTCTCTATTAGCCATCTCAAATAGAGGAATTCTTCTGAAGAGTGTTCAGTATATTGCCAAATACTCTAAAAAATGTATTCTGCTTGAGGAAAGATCCACTAGCACAATCTCCAAGTGCGTTTTTTGCTAGGAATGTTTCTAGAAGTCTGTCACTACCAAAGAGTGTTTGGTGCATAAGATCTTCCAGTAACTGGAGGGAAGAATTCCAAAAAATTACATGGACGGAAGAGTAGTGTGTATACCTTCACAATCCTCATAAAAGAGTACCCAAACGTTTCAAAGTATGTACACCTAGATATATGAATAATTGTGGAGAGGACATGATTTCTTCATTATATTTTCACCTTCGCATGCACTTCTGCACTATGTAGTAATCTATTAATTTAATTATTTTTTGTAATAATTTGTGTGTAAATGTGCATTTATTTATATGGAAGTACTAATGCTTTAGAGAGTGATGCAAAAAAATTATCTCATGATCTTGAAAGGAGACAGAAACACTAAAAAAAGGTACTGTATTATTGTATGTATTTCAGTGTGACAATATTTTTTTGTCTTCTAGTGTAACCTGTAGCTTATGTACACTTGTATTATAAATGTACATATGTTCATTCGTAGTTCATGTTCCCTACAACAATTCTTGTACAAACAATGGATATCCCAACATTAAAAGTGTATAGGTATGTACGGTGGTTCAAAATGGAAGGATACAAGCAGCTCTCTGTATGGAGCATGTAAGCATGCTGGCACTATACTTCAGTAATAAGAATCAAGGCCGTGTCAATTCTCGTTACGAGGATGTGAGCAATCTCTTCGTAAAAGCCTGTCCTCATCTTCATCCTTGTCTCCTAATTTATCCGCGTTCAGTTCCTTCCCTTACACGACAGTCTCAAATGCAGCATTGTAGTAGTAGCTTGTAACAGAATTTGTATATAAATACAATATATATATATAAACGTATATAAAATCAGGCCTCAAATTGAATACAGATGTATACGACGTCGGATTTCCACATAATTATTCGATTTATATATAGAGAGAAAAACCTTATAAAATGCATCGCCTGGTTCGGTAAAAGTTTTGAATATTTAAAATACTTAGTGTTTACTCATGCCTGGTCTCCTAGAAAATACCACTCGATGCAGATCTGTTGAGTCTGCCCAGCTGCAGGAGCGCTCCAGTCAGAATTTTCCTAATGAGTTTGAGCCTCACATTATTAACGTCATCCTCAGACTTTATTTATATCGTCGGGCTTTTTTCACTTGTACATAGCATCCCTCTGACAAACATTGTCGCTTCCCCACTGTGACTTATCATCCGATATGTTATTCTTTTTACTCAAACGACGCTCAATAGGAAAAACGAGGCAGAAACATTGTCAGTCACATATGCTTGTTGTGTATTTATGTATCTACAGAGATATGTTTCGATGGAGAAAATCATAGAAAAACAAAAGCCGGTGCGCTAAAAATCCGAGCACTACAACACTATGCCTATAGGACCTTGAAAGGAGGACAAGATGGGACTTTGTTCTGTGCTTAATACACTGGGAAAAGTTTTACAGAAGAGACCGAAAAGACAACACAACAATCGATTGAATCAAGTCTCATCGCCAGTAGTGCGAGAACTTCAAAGAAAATATATCAAGAGGAGAGTCGCATATTTTAGGCCAAACCTTTCTTCTCCATAGAACTTATATTGAGTGTGTTGTAGATCTTATATTGTGTTGTAGAGCTTGTATTGAGTGTGTTGTGTAGAGGAATTTGTGTCTAAAAAGGGGGGAAATATGCATGTGAAGTTTGATGTCAAATGAGAAGTTAAGGAAAGTATAACTACGTGTCATACATGGAAAAAAAGTGTCTTTCGGTGGAAGGCGGAGCCCCTTTAAAATGTAAGTGGCTGTGTAAGCAGTGGAGCGAGAGATAAATAATAATATGAGATAGTTAAATTTTACGCTGCTAAAGCGGAGTATCAATGGGAAAAAGTTCCCTTTCATCAAGTCAACGTTTATCAAGGAAGTAAAGGTCAATTGGACCCGGACGTTTGATAACACTAACAACGCTCCATTGAATTCCTTCCACTCTTCTTGAGCTTCCTTGCTCTAACTATATAGTGGCCTCTGGGTTCCTATTATTACATCTATTCCAACAACTTGTAATCCTCCTGCCTATTCCGCCCATGCACGGGACTTTGTATGCGTTCCTTTATATTCAAGCAAGGGCTACGTACATACTTCAAGCTATAAAACAGAGCTTGTCATATCATCGAAGGAAATAGAAGTTGCATAGGACGTTGGCAGGGAATAAAAATCCACCGCAACATTTACGACCCATGAACAGCCGTTTACTTGCCGAATCAAAGTCCTTTACTGAGCAACCTGCACCTCCGAATACCTACTTAACTACTCCGTACTTATATCCAACACTTAATTAAATGTGCGAGTACTCCGATGTGCATAAGTGCAATTCATATAAGACACTCTTACTTCTGAAAGTTACAACAACCACTGGTGTTTATATTCCGAAAGAACACGACTACTGTTCTACAACTTGGCGATCTCATGCAAGTTCACTTTCTATGAACTTTATTTATGTACTTTAGTTATTTATACATATATAATATCTATCTAATACTTTGTATTAGATACATAATACTTTGTATTGGATACATAATACTTTGTATTAGATGCATATTATATATTAGATACTTTGTAGATACATTACCTATCTAATACTTCACATATGTCTACACTTTACCTATACTGCAATATAAGTTGCATCTCCATATAATATTTATCTTTTATGCACAACTATCAGCCTCTCTTCAAATCCTTTCTTCTCTCCGCTCCCTATTCACAATGCTCTCCACACACTATTTACTTTTGTTCAGGATCTGATCCTATCTCCGCCGGAATCTATTACAACAGCCGCAGAGTGAAAAAAGTTGAGGTTTTTATTCCTCATATGCACAGCTCCTCAAGAAATCCCCCTGATTTCTCTCCAGTCTTAGTAGGTCATTTGGAGAAACATTATTACTCTTATGTTTTCTACAGCTCGCTATGTATATAATTAAACTCTGCATTTGATTTTAGGGTAGAAAAAGTGTTGCACATAATATGTATACTGAGCTCCAATCCAACAAATCTATTTGACGATTTTGCAAGGCTTAGAATAAAATACGGACTTAGCACTTGCAATATGTTTTCATAGCGCAATAAGACATTATGTAAGTACAGTTAAAGAGCTTCTACAATACGTATTTACACATTTACAGTAGAGCAGTCCCCATACACTCGGAGACTGTTGGAGTTGGATGTGTGGAAAAATCTGGCATTACTAACCCTTTTTGGAGAAGGCCTTGCTACTTGCTAGTTCCCTGGAGGATTCTCAATCTGTGTCTGTAGGAGGTTCTTCTTCTTCTGCTTCTTCTTCACAACACAGTGCTCCCACAGTCCCACAGTCCCACAGGGCAGGAGGAAGTATACTGTGCGGAAAAAAGAAAAGCAGTGATGTTTATATTTATCAATAGCTCATGTCTGCTTGGAGACCTTATAGCTTTCAGCACACAACCCTTTACTTGTTCTCCCCGGTTAACAATGTAACCAAGTTAACATCCCTGCAATTACTCTTGCACCATTAACGAGACTGCAGTTGTTCATGATGAAAGCCACTTTTAACAAAACACAACTAATTTTCCCCATAAGTAAGCTCGCGCAGTGAGTCACTACATGAGATAATACATACAATACATGAACAAGTCCATACAATACATGAAATATATTACTGCCAACAGGCAAGTGCTATTAAAAGCATGTAAAACTACTAATTGCAAGCGTCTTCCTCCTATTTCAAGCATCTTCTTCCTAGAATTTTTCTCCAATTTCAAGCATCTAGATGCTTGGAAGCTTCCACAGAGGATATGATTACTGCTGCAATGAGGTCAAGTTTGAGTGTACGGGAGGGATGTTCACAGAGAGAGAGAGAGATAGAGAGAGAGAGACGATGAGCATTTAGAATAAAGAAGAGGCTGGAAGAAAAGAACAAGAAATTTGGAGATGTGCTGAAGGATGCAGAACAAAGGAACACTTTTGGCAGTAGGACAAAGGTAGTTCGTGAACAGAACAAGTGTCATACATTAATAACGAGGTCGACGGAAGTTCACCCAACTTCCACACACATTACAATTTCAGCTGGAATGAGATGGGGAGAAAGACAGGAAGAGCACCACAGAGAAAGGAGAAAAGACCAAACTTTTTCAAACGTCGCAAGTATCTACAATATACGTGCATACCTTATAACATATCCATGTCAAAATACAATAAGCATTTTGAAAAGCATGTAGTCAATACAAGGGGAAAGACTTCTTGTATATGAGAATGAAAGAAGATTTTCCATGGAAATGTAAGACTATACTACAAGAGGAACCCTATACTTACATGCTTATCCAATTGCTTCATCAAGTGAAATGCTCTTTGTACGGGGGGAAATATATGGAGTTAAGCCATAAATAATTATAAGATGAATCTCCATTTTAAAAACTTACAGGCTTTTAATAGAGTCCTTTCTTTGACAATTCCTTGTTCAAATGTTCATAAAATGAAATAATAATTAATGAGATTCTTCTTAAGAGTCTCTTGACAAACTTCAGCGTGCATTAGTGACTTACAGGATGAGCATTATACGGAAGCATATGAGTCAAGTCGTCAAACTATTACCTTTTACTCTTCTATAAAACCTTTTCACAAATGTGTAGCTTAAGAGATTTCCCTTCATTTATGCGCCACTTTAAAGACTTAGATTGCTTTATGTAACATTGGTACTCAGAAGTATCAATATTAAAGATATTCTGTGTACTTAAAGGTAGATTTGTGTAAGGTCTGAAAATTTGCTGAGAAAAAGCATATTGCTTTTCCAAGCATTTAATCCCTGGAATCTAATTTCTTGTAAAATTTACTATGTCAATATTTGGTCTATACAAAAATTTATCAATTGCATTCCCCTCTTACGATTAGATAATTATTTGGTTAGGGTCGGGGGGAATCTTCTGCATCAGCGGTGCATGCAGGAGCAAATGGAGAACAGTTTTAATAGATAATCAAGTTGACAACGCTAAATCGCATGCATAATGGCAAACGTGCGTTCACATGGCAGGAGAAGATATTCTATTTCACTTTTCCCAACCACTCTGGCACAAATCCTCGGTCATCCCATCAGTGTCTTGTTCGTATATGATTATATGTACATGCTTGTAATACATATATATAAGTATGTATCACTAGCATGTACATGCTTGTAATACATATATGTATGTATGTATCACTAGCATGTACATGCTTGTAATACATATATGTATGTATGTATCACTATAGCTTGTACATAGTACAAGAGATATACTATCTTATAAAATTACACTTGTAGATATATCTATGTATGTGCACTTCTGTCATAGGGACATTTTTATAAGAGTGTCTTTTGATGCATATAATATGGTCTTCTTTTCTCAGGGAATCTTTGCTTTATAGGAACCTTTGCTGGGTTGAAATGTTGGCTTTATAATACACAGAAGGTTTGCTTAAGTGAATTCCTACTTGCAGTAGTCAAGTCATAGTGCTCGGGAGAAAATGCTGGGGGCCATGAAAGGCAGACGAAGGAGGTTGTATGCCCACGCATAAGAAGTGAAAGCTCTCTGATTACAATCTAAGTACAGGTCTTAACTTAAGGATTCAAAATTTTCAAAACGCGGGAGCATGAGGAAAAACTAAGGAAACCCTTCATCTCTTATCCGCATATCCCCACTTCCTAGGCTGAGCACACGTTCCGAAGGATAAACACATGTACACTTATGGCTCTGTTATTGCTCTGCGGCATGCATACGATCTTAATCTGTGTGTATTTTCCTATCCTTTCATATACCTATACGCACTATCTATATAGTGAATACTTACAGTATAGTAGAATTCCTATCTATATATAGATATAGGTACTTGATGTATACTTCGTTACCAGGTTGGGATAGATTTAGCTTTTGCAACATCTATGGGAAAATACTTGGAGAGGAGAATTTGAAGTGAGGGAATTCGTTGAAAACGATTGAGAGAATTTCTTGTGGAAATCCTTCTAGATTGGATGGATTGCAGTGGGTGAAAGGAGCCATCTGATCCGGCTCCTCAACCTTCCCGTCACTACTCTCATCATCTCATCAGAGGAGAGCCAGGAAGCCTTGCAAAGTGAGCCCTCAGAACAGAGAAGTTGAGAGTTTGAAAACGAATGAAGGAACTAAAGGATAAATTGAAGATTGCCAAACTTGAGATGGTCCATCATCAAATGTAATAAAAACAAGATTTTTATCTTTTTACTATCCCACACTATTCCCCTTATCTTACCCTCCTGGATGCACACCCGCCAGGTTACAGGATATAACGGCTTGCATCTCCCATTTACTTTCCCACTCCTCCACACTTTTGCAATATGTCCAAGTCCCTAATCTCAACTCAACTTTCCTAAGCCTCGCTCAACTTTTTTCTCAAATTTCAATATTATTTCTAGGTAGGGCCATTAGTGAAATATCGGCTATCATCAGTGCTTCCCCTCCAATCTCTAATGTCTCTTAGTCTTCTCTCCTCTAGCTCTTCCTCTGTCGAAACTTAGCCAGGAGCAGTAAAGCCCAGTAAATTAGCTATATCGGCCGAAAAGTCCTACAAAACCCTTCCTCTTACAGCACTTCCAGACATGTCAGGACAACACTTATTGGCAGTCAAGTCTTCACCAAAACTCCTGTAATTTCCTATTTAAATTTATTCCTCCCATTTAGCGCCCGTTCAGATACAACTTGCAAATACCTAACCCTGCATTTAGGTTCAACGTTCCAATAATTCTCATGACCTAATCTCCGCTACGAAAAGTGTGTATATCTTGGAATATTAATGTGTGTATTTGCATGTGTCGGCGGGTAACTTTTGGAACTTTGAGATATTGTCGGGTAAAAAATTGGAGGAAATTACTGGAATCTGTGAGAAAAATTGGTGGAAAAGTTAGGAAATTATTCTTGTAATAGTCTTCGAATCTGGATGCCGTCGTAGCCTGGGGGGCTGGAAGGGTGAATGAGAAAAAGACCCGGGGATACTTTTATTAGAGTGACTGTGCCGATGCCGACTTGACTCATCACATATACACAGATAACCATGCTACGCTTAGCTGGATGGAGATGATGGAATCTAATCAGAAAGACGCAATACCTCAGTCAGTCTCTCACTCCAAGTGATTTGATACCTACAGTAGATACAGATATCTGTCGGTCTGCTCTTTTTCAACTTCTGTGGAACTTGTGGGGCAGAGCGTTGAGAGATAGAATAACCGTTGCAGTACACTGGGGATGTTTCCACGTACAAAAGCTACAAGCTATACACTTGTGGTGGTCGAGACTGGAGGGAAGTCATAAGTCTTGGAACAAGAATACTTCTATCTACTGGTTTCCACCTCCTTCTCGTCTTTCAGAGCTACGTGGAGCTATCAATGCTCTTGATTTCGGGTTCCGTACAATGCCTATAAGTAGGACTTGAATTCTTAATTAGGTACTTTGCTGGATCCACCCCGAATAATATCTCAAAGCTATCCACCGAAATCTCTATCCTCACAAAAGAGCCTACCGTGCTTATTTAAAACCCAGAATCACAACGTACGTACCAACATACATACTATATATAGTATGTACATACTGTATATAGTATGTACATACTGTATATAGTATGTACATACTGTATATAGTATGTACATA
>JAQGAK010004980.1:0-11032 GCA_034696945.1 Lipothrix lubbocki | reverse complement strand
ATTTACCCAGCTGGGAATACTCTATTATGAATTTTTAATTTTATCGTGTTTTTCGCGATTTCCCAGCCCTAGTTATAGTCATTGTTAATCGGATTTAGCATTTGGGTTCTACGCTTGTTTTGCATCATTTTAAGGATAAGGTCGACGAAATTGCGTTTAAAACTGGTTTAGCAGTGAATTTGTTAATTTAACAGTCAAATATTTGAACTAATATTTACTGTACTAAAACGAATACCGACAACCAAGTTTTACTGCAAACAAATGCAAAATCTTCTGTCCTTACTGCCCTGGTCAATTAGTTTTTGTTCATTTATTTTGAGTCTACTTGGATGCAATCTATCCGTTTTCGTTATATTAAAGGAGCTAAAACAATTTGAATTCTGGACTTTCAGTCTGTCTGAAATTGCGGACATTTATTAACAATATATATTTTGAGTGATAAATTTCAGCATTTATTTATTCAAAAATGTTAATACTTTATTTCCAATTGGGAGATATGCCCCAGTTGGCCTCCTTGGGCTACACGTCTGGGCTTCTATGTGGGCAAGGAGCAAAATTGGCTTTTATATAGGCTTAAATGTAGGCAAGCAGTAAATTCTAGCTCTGTGTGAGGATCGAATTTCTGTAAATTTTAGAAGGTAGGCATATTGTAGGCAGAGTTTTTGATAGGAGAAAGTAATAAGAAATAGGATAGACACTTTAATTTGATATCTTTATTAGTTATATGCATCCGAGCTCTTGCTATAACAGACTGATTTGGGTGATTAATAGCGTTCTTTTATAGCTATTAGTCTAGTGTAATTGGCAGCTGTAAATAGGATTAAATTTAAACTTAAATATAAATAATGTATATAAAAAACATTCCAATGTTTGCATTATTTCCACTGCGATTTTCAGGCAACTGGATTGAAATGAAAACGAGCATTGGCAGACCATGTCATCAAGAAATAATATTTCTATTTCCAGGGAAGACCCTCAATAAAATTGCTTTCAGCGAATTGTAAGGAGCTGTCTCCTTCCCTCTCGATGTGTGCGTGTGTGTCACATAAAAAGAATCAACTGGCGAGTACTCTTTCGCTACGCTACTCCTCGTCAACGCTCACATCAAATAATACAAGCTGTTACACATAAATTCTACGTGGTGCACGGGGGCATTTGAACATAGGTATTATATTAAAATGTGAACCTGCTTCAAATAGCAAAGTTGTGTCTTCGGCCGAGCCAGCACGAGCTCTGATGCATTGAGAGGAAAAAAGATCTTACTTAAGTCAGAATTTGTTGAAACTGCTCGGAACTGAACGCGTGCTTCTGCGGAAAAGTGGACTTAAAAACAGAAAGAAGGAAGCTAATATTTAAAAGTTTTAATGCAACCTACAACATAATTGTAAATTGTAGTAGAGTTATCCAATACCATGAATTTTAAATGGAAGTGGATATATTTACAGCTAGACTCACATGCACATAGCCGTATTTGTACCTCTATCGGCGGTATTTATTTATCGAAAGCGTCGTAAGCGATTGTTGGAATTTAACAATTTTGCGCTTAAAATGATGCCAGATAAACACTAAACGAAAAATGCTTAAATAAGTAGCTCGGTGTGACAAATATGCAACCTCCTTAAAAAGGAAAAAATCGACAAGAAAGCATAAAAAATGCCATTAGCTCGAGCACATAAACAAGAGAAACACAGGGTAATCTGCTGTGATATTTGCTGTAGGCATTTATTTCAAGCATTTTATCGTGACAAAATATTTTTTGACTGTCAAAATATTTGTTTTTCGAAATTTTGAAAAAATTAAAACTTTTTCACCTGTAACAAGCATTAAAATTTTCAAAATAACGCTAAATAAATGTAACTTTGAACAATTTACTTGTAATACGTCCATTGCATCAAATTTTGTACTTAAAAATTTATAGTGGTAGATAAAAACTGTAAATTCCCACTATTTTTTTGACTTTACGCCACTGGTGGCAAAAACCTTGTCAATTTATGCCACAATTATGCCATTTATGTCATGCCACTTTTATGCCACCCGTGCAACCCTGCCTGTATGTCTGTGTGTCTGATGTGACGTTATCGCTCGGACGAATTGCTTAGAAATATTAAATCTGTCAGACTTAAAGAACATGGGTCAACTATGGTAACTATTTAAATTAAGGGTCTGTTGTCAATTTACCAGAGCTGGGCAATTTAAATTCAACTACGTAATTCAATTACATTTTCGTAATTTGTAATTAGTAATTTAAGTCGCGGGAAAAGTATTTTATAATTTGTAATTAGTAATTAGTAATTTGAGCAATAATAAAACGTAATTTGTAGTTTGTCATTAGTATTTTGAGCTATAAGAAATGTAATTTGTAATTAGTAATAAAATTACAGCTGGGAAATTACATGGTAATTTAATTACATGTAATTCAATGACGTCATTCAATTACATTTTTTAGTAATTCAATTACATTTTTCAGTAATTCAATTACATTTCTAGGTAATTCAACCACATTTTGTAGTTTGTTATTTGTAATTAGTAACTTCAGTTACAAGAGATGTAATTTGTAATTAGTAACTTCAGTTGCAAGGAATGTAATTTGTAATTAGTAACTTCAGTTGCAAGGAATTTAATTTGTAATTAGTAATTTGAGCAGCAGGTAATGTAATTTGCAATTAGTAATCTAAACAATAGGAGAATGTAATTTGTAATTGGTAATTAGTAATTAGCGGAAATGTAATTTGGACAGCTCTGCAATTTACGCATTATACTTGGCTATATGAGAATCAAATAATCTGCGGTTAGTTTCATCGGCGGTTGGAAAATGCAGTACTAGATTCTATTCATCTTCATTTTCCATACTCTTACTACTTACTACCTTTGCTACAAATACTATAACCAAAATATCTAAACAATCAGTCTATTTTTACTCCATTATAATCGCGCTCAGCAGCAATATTTATATCAAATCATTGTCATTAAACGACTTTTCTAGAACTTTTCAGGAAAATTGGCTAGTGATGATTCTTCACTTAAAACCACCTCGACGATTTCGATTGCAGATTTGAAATCTTGATCGCAGTTGTTGCGATTCGCCATAGAGTGTGATTCGATGATTTAGCCCGCGCTGTAGTAGATCATATGATTTGTATAAGTAGTACCTCTCCTGTGAATATTCTTAAGAGTTCGTCTGTGTTTACTGCTACAGCGGGTCAATATATATTTTCTCTGTGAAGTTCATTATGTGTAGATAACGTTATTAAAAAGGCTTATTTATTGGTCAAGAAAAGACGCTAAGTTGGAAGATCTTCTCCGAAGAAAATTACAGAAGGAGTCTTACATACACTGTCAAGCTGTAAGTATTGCTGTCAAAATATGTTGTGTGTGTAAAATTGTAATAAAATTACTTCTTGTTAATCAATTTAAAAATTTTCGATCTTTTAGTTTATTCTTCTTTATCTATCAGGCTGAACCACTGTCCAATTCGAACAGCAATTATTGTCACATACACAAACGTGTCAATTTGCAACCTTTGAATTTTTCACAAATTCAGCTGTTTCACATGCCCGGATATGAGGAGTGACGGATTTCTTTCGAAAATCAACCTCGTATACAAAACGTTTTTACAAAGGGTTCCTCGTTCAAAATATATTAGTGTCAAATTCACAAACCGGGTAAATTTGTGTAAACTTGTGAATTGCACAACTGTTTTGCGATTTTTGTAATTATTTTTGTAACGGTTTTTGTAATTATTTTTGTATTAATTTTTGCCATTTATGTATTTAATTTTTTATTACTTGTTACTATTTGCTTTATTAGGTTTCTACATTTTTTTGCTTAATGTTCAGTCCTTTTGGATTTCTTATCAATGTGTTGGACGGATATTCTGAATCGGAAGTCAAATCAATAAATAGGTACAGCTCAAAGTTATCAAAATTTTCCATGCATGCTAATACATGTGCTGCAGCTGCAAACCCGGCTTGTTGATCCACTTTGCCGGTCAAGTTCGACCCAACAGCCAACGTTGTTAAAGTGTTTCGGGAATAAAAATAGTTCAAGTAGTGTTAAAAACTCTGATAATGTGCTATGATTACATTACCTCAGTTGTCTTCTAAATTAAAATACTTATTGACATAATAAAATGATTCATTAGAATGCTTTAAGATTAATTGAAATAACTCAAATTTCAATTTCGGAGAAATATTGTCGAACGGAGCTGGCCATGAATGTCATGTCACGTCAAGTGATGCAATCAGATCATCAAGCGGAAGAGCTGAATCTTCAATATTTTCATTAAATGTCACGTGAGCTTTTTGCCACACTGCTTCGTCAAAATTGTTATCGAGGTAATTAGGATTCATACATGTAGTGGGCTCGTCGGAATAGACTACTCGGTGCTAATGTGTTTGCCAACATTTTTTTTTATTTTTTTTTTTATTTTTTATTTATTTTTTTTTTATTTCAACTTTATTTAAGTCTCAAGCTATTCAGTATAATTTATACTGATTTCCAATAGCGGATACATTCAAATCATAATCAGTTCGTCATAATAAGATTAACAATCCATAAGTCAAGCCAGTTTCCGGACATATTTTTTCCGGTTAACTTAATCTTTGGAGCAAATGTTTGCAGTTTTTCCGGACATACATGTACTGATTTCAATAGGTATATTTAAGTTAAGTGTTTAATAAAAATATTTAATTGTATTGAAAATCTTTCAAGGGGGTAACTCATAATAGTTTACTTGAGTCGTTGAGAGATTTAATTTGTACCGTAGGGAAAACCGTTTTAATATATGAAGATAAACTTTCGAATGATGTTACAAAATCCACCGGAATTTTAATATCTTCGTAAACTCCTATCGTGAAGATTAGATTATTTGTAATTAAACGTTTTTGTCGGCCTACATTTCCATTCCCATCTCCCCGTACTCCTACAGTCAGCATGTTTAATTGGGCTGACAGATCAACTTCTAGTGACGACTGTTTTGGAATATAATAATAATAAAGGATTTATTACGATCGATTTAGCATTAGCCCTTACAATCGGAGTGTTGAAGTATTTTGATCTTTTGTTTGAAACAAAATAGTAAATCGGTGTAATTTCAAAAAATCTAAATCAAATTGACTTGAAAATATTTTATTTTCGCCCAATAGTAGCGACTCTGACTGTATCAGTTATAACCCCTTGCATTTATGAGAGTTTGTGCTCATCGCACTAAACAAAGCTTCAATTCCCAACTAATATCCAAATTTTGCATATATTATAATTTTAACAGATGCTAACTCGATTCAAAACTATGTACATCGACACTGACAATTGAAGATCAGCGGAAATGTTCAAATAAATGACGTCAAATATTAGGATTGATGACTGTAAATCGATCAATTATAAACGATTTTACTTGCCACATACATGATGCAGGAATTGCACTTGGTAATACGCCGAGATACCCAATAGTCTATGTCTGAAAGTCCAACATTAGATCTAATTGAAAAAAATCAAACAACAGTAATAAAAGTAGATTTTATATTAATGTACCAAGCTGACCACATCGATTAGAAGCTGAGCATTCTAACGAATCCAATTCATAATAATCTTGTATGTTAAAAAATTGGATTATTGCCACATTATTATCCACATAAATTATTTTCGATATACATTACTTGTGGAATACTCATAATCATTAGGATATTTGGGATATTGCACATATTTTACCTTTTGAAATGTACAGCAAGACCAAGCAGCAATTCAATACGTTATACCCGTTATATTATTTCTGAAAAAGAGTACTAAATTAAAGTACTACATTTAAATGCCGTGGTATGTTTTGTGATTTTTTCAATATAACAAACACTTTTTCAAAACACGACGCGTTGTTACGATACGAAATTTCGTCAATATACTTGGTTATTATGTCTGCTGTTTGCGTAGCCACATAGAAAAACTGATAATTCAAATACGCCGTTTGTGAATTTGCCAAACGCCTTATTTTTACACCCCACTCATTTGTATGAGCGAGACAGCGAGAGGGTGGGTCAAAATGGGATTGCACTCAGACCGTGAGGGCGAACGCTCTCAGTTGACGCTCATCATCGACGATTGCAGAACAAAGTAATGTAAACAGTAATATTTTCATAACCAAAAAGGTTTTTCTGGTGCATGAAATAATAGTTTTGTTAATTTTCCACAATTTTGAATTCAGTGTTTATAAGTTTCACTTAGTTATGCAATATAACGTTTGTGCCCTAAACCGCTGTCAACGTCAACTTTGCATTTGCGTGTATTTATTCAGGATACCTTTGCATAATTATTTATTCTGCGATACTATGTTTATTTACATTTTTGAAACCTACCGCTGAGGACGTTATTTACAAATTGTATTTTAAATAAACGTATTTTCTAAGTATGTATTATACATGCAACTATTATTTAAATATTTTAGTTTCTTGGCATCTCGTGTTTCCGTTATCACATTTTCTACGGGTATCGCTAACTGAAAATCGATAAGCAATCATTTTAATGGTAATACAAATATGTTAAGCCGTTTCTTCATTAAATCTCTATAATATTTACGGCTACAGAAATATTCTGGATTATATGCCAATCTATTCTGTACAGAGCGAGCCTATAAAGTATAGGAAAGGGAAGAAAGCAGTTTTCCTAAAAAGTAACGAATGTGTACGAAAATTGTAAAAGCACAGCAGAAGACAAAAGTTACCGAAATGAGATAGGGGAGACAAGGAGTTTCGGCAAGTGTTCGGAGTTCGGGCCAAGAGAGAGTTCGGAGTTCGGCAAGTGTTCGGAGTTCGACGAATGGTCGGAGTTCGGGCCGAGATAGAGTTCGGAGTTTGGCGAGTGTTCGGAAATTGGCACAATTTTTGGACTCGGGGTTCGGAGTTCGTAGCGGTTCGGGTTTTATTAGTACCCTTCAAATACATACCTAGACTACTTCCTGTTCAATTTCGTCGAAAATAAAAAATACGAAGGAAACACCTTTCCGCATCCTGATATAGTTACTCAAAACAAAATATCAGTAAATATGGAATCGTAACGAAATTGATTTTATCCATACCAAGGTCGGCATTTCAGCTTTAACTTTCAACACATCTTCACTACCATTGGCTCTTCTGATTCGCAGGTTTCGGGTCAAGTGAAATCGAATTCTCCCCAGGTTTTTCTACATTGCAGCGCTTAGTCTTCTTTTTCTCAGACATTATTGTCGCATTCAGGACTCATGCAGTTAGGGTTATTGCTAGATAATGAAATACAATAAATACATTTTAATATTATAAAGTCCGAATGAAATAAATGACGAACTTGTAATACAACTTGCGACAATATACATACAATATACTCCAAATATGTAATGACACATTGTATAAATGCAACGCACATACAGTTATATTATTTTTAGAGAATAGAAAATTTGTCATATAAGAGTGAGAACCTAAATAACATTTGTTTCCTACATTGAAACTTTTCAGGAAACCAGGAAATAAATCTTTACCTACTGATTAAAAACCAATGTTTGACGCTTTCAATACTAATTTGTTAGATTACAAGACTAAAAATGATCTCGTGTCACGGGGTTAAAAAATAAAAATATTCAACATGTAAGTTATCTTGTTGACGTACCTTTATAATTGCTTTCGGTTTGGACAAATTGTGTTCTGTTCTGTGGGCGAATGGAGAATTGTAACTGTCAACTGTGCTTCCCGCTTCTCTTCTCCCAACTTGGAAATCGAAAATTCCCTCCGACCAAGGATTTCTTGTCTTTATTTAACAGTTTGACACTTAGTTTAGGTCTATGTTGCAAAGTAATTATTCAGTTAATTCAGTATTTAGTTTACCACTAATTTATTTGTTTCTAGAATTTTATTTATTATTATATTTATTTCTATTATTATTATTCATTTTATATGAAATTTATTACTTGCCAATGTTCCTGATGGGCTGAAATTTTATAGGAAAACAATTTTGTTCAAATGCTATCGCATTGGTTAAGTGCTAAAACATAATTTAATTATTTAATGGTTCTTACTATCCAAAACTAGACTTGACCTCGGGACGCAAAAGTTATGGCCAAAATAAAATTACGACCATGGAGGTAATGGTATGGTGGTTCAGAATTACCCCCACAACATTGTCTGCGAATTACAGTTTTTCGGAAAAAAATGTTTTCAAAATTTTGAAATTTCCCTCCAAATTCGGGCCAAAATTTTAAAAAAGGCAAATTTGATCCAAAGTCTGTACTGAGGATTTGAACAGCTTTCGATTGACGCATTGTGGGCCCTTCTACGTCCACAATTACGGATTTTGGAAAAATCTGTTTTTATAGTAAAAAATTGTTTTTTATCGGAGATTGTAATTAACTTTAACTAAATAAATAAAATAAAAATAATTACAAATACATAACACATCACAACTCAATTTGTTACTATAATGAAAACTCTCAAATTAATAATAAAACCAAACATGATTATATGTAACCACATTCAGTTACATCAAAAAACACCAATAAGGCCGGAAAATCGAATAAAAAGGCTCAATCAAAGTTAATGACACGAGCGGAATTCAATCCTCGCACAGTTTTAATTTTTAAAATACAACGCTTGCTACATATATTTAACATTCTGGCTGTGTGAGTAATATTTCCCAACATGATAAAAATAATAATTACAATAAAACATAATAAAAATTGTTAGTAAACATTTCTATTATATTTTGTCACTAGGGGAAGATTAGTCGTTTTGTATTGACATATACGGCATGTTAATACCGACATAAATGAAAAAATGTTTAATAGTTATTCCATTTCAGCCATATGTATACATAATACCCGACCATGTGAAACGACAAAATTATTTTCGCTTAATGAATTCTAGCTATTTAGGTACCTATATACATAATGCTTGTAACTATCTAAATGTATATTCTGTGTCGCGTGCTTCGAATATTGTGAACGTTAACAATAATTAATTATCCATTGTGAATCCTTGTGAAAAAAATCATTTTCCAATAACGCGGCCGGGAATTGGCAAAAACACATTCTTCATTGAGCTCAAAATTTACAAGCTAAAAGACATTGGGTGTTTTAATACAAATGTATTTAGAACATTAACTTCCTCATAGGCCTAAAATGAAAATGTTCAACAAAATAGCGCTGAGTACATTGTCAAGACATTGTGCTGGACCAAGGTTAGTATTCCAAAGGAAACAATCGTTTCAAGGAAAAACTTGCTGCCGTAGTTTATCCACTAATTCTTCTGAACTGGAAAACGAATCCCTGTGGGTCAATTCAAAGCATCAGGACATTCAGACGGTCGTGGGTGTTACATTACCGGAATTTATTCGAGGAAACACCCGAGGGTGGGAGAATGCAGTGGCATTTGTAAGATTTTTGTAATAATTGTAACAAATCCAACAGACAAATTTTGCACAATTCCATTCAAGGATTATTTTAAGCATATACATACGAGCAATAATGACTTAATTTGATATATATTTACCATTAAAAACGCTTTTATTAATCCAAATATAACTTCCTTTAATAAACAATGAGACTTGTGTTGAAAATTACAGGAATGCATAGAAACAGGCCGAAAATTAAGTCATTTTCAAGTTCTGGACCACAGTAGAAGATTCGCTGCTGCATTGACTCATGCGGGATTTAAAAAAGGAGATGTCGTTGGAATTGTTTTACCTAACATTCCTGAATTCGTTCCGGTGCTCTACGGTGTGTGGGAAGCTGGCCTGGTAGCTTCGACCGTCAATCCTTCCTACACGGCTGGTATTAATTTTTACATTTATTCATAATAGATATATACAATGATAACCTTAAAGAAATCAAATCTACTATATTAAATTTAAATAACAGCCGAAATCCAGCGCCAACTTGAAATTTCCGGGGCAAAAGCCATAGTCACCCAGCAAGGATATCTACCAGCATGACGCGCTGCCAAGGAAAAGAGTCATTCAATAAAATCCATCATAATTGTTGGCGAACCCCACGAAGATTGCCACACTTACTACGGAATGATAAAAACTGACACCACAGGAGTGGAATTTGCCAAAGGATCGGAAATCGATACCTTAAATGACACTTGTCTCCTCCCATTTTCCAGCGGCACCACCGGGAATCCCAAGGGCGTAATGCTAACGCAAAGTAACATTACAACAAACCTTATGCAAACCATGCATCCTGAATACTTGCGGGTGAATTCATTTGATGGAAACAACGCCCAAGAAAGATTCCTCGGAATACTGCCATTCTACCATTCGTATGGCCTCAGTGGCCTAATAAATATGACCATGTTCAAGGGCTGCCACACATTGACAATACCACGATTTGAACCGGCAATCTTTGCAAAAGCCGTTAGACAACACCGACCCACAATCATGCATATGGTGACTCCACTGATAAATTTCATAGTGAATAGTCCGGATTTCACTAAAAAAGAATTTCAGGAAACGAAAATCGTCATTGGTGGAGCAGCCCCAATTGGACCAACATTGATCAACCAATTAATTGCGAAAGCGGGTAAATTTATCCTGTTTCAGGAGGCTTATGGCATGACCGAACTATCACCCGTGTCGCATCTTACTGCTCGGTCGGCCAAAAATGAGAAAATCGGGGCATGTGGAGTTCCCGTGCCCTCTACATTTACAAAAATTGTAGACGTCGCCACGGGAGAAACGCTGCCGAGGTTTGAAAGAGGCGAGGTGTGTGTTAAAGGGCCTCAGGTGAATGGTTTTCATTGTAATTATTTTAATTCCATTTAAATTATTGCGCAGTAATGCAAATTTTATTTCAATTTTCCTGGAGAATAATAATCCGATTTTCTCATTTAAAAGGTAATGAAAGGATATTTCAACAACGAAAAAGCTACTCGAGAAACGATCGATTCGGACGGCTGGCTCCACACCGGAGACATTGGTTACTACGATGATGACGACTACCTTTTTATCGTTGACCGACTGAAGGAGCTCATCAAAGTCAAGGGCTTCCAAGTGGCTCCATCTGAACTGGAGGATTTACTGC
>JAQGAK010004979.1:0-11035 GCA_034696945.1 Lipothrix lubbocki | reverse complement strand
GGACCTTTCCAATGATGTATTGGGGGTCCTTCTACGACCAAAATTACGGATTTTGGAAAATTCTATGTTTTTTATAGAAGGTAGAAAAAACATTCTAAACTTGAACAAAAATGTATTTTTTGAACTGTTACATTTAAATTACTAAACCTTGTATAATTTTGAGCTTGTAGAAGGAAGTTTCTCCGAAACGTCGCCCAGTGTATATCATAAACAAATAATTAGTGAAATTATAGTCCTTTTAATTATTTACCATTTAATAAATTAATAAAAATAATTATAGCTGTTTATCTGCTCATCGAATTGTAACAAATTAGTTTTAAAATTATCGAATTATTTAACAATTCAACTTACCTAAAAGCTTCTACTGCAAGTTGATAGCTGATGTTAATGGTAATATAGACAGTAGGAAGCAGGGAATTAACAACCAAACCGATGTCCAAAATGCTAGACGCGTCAAAAACGATCGAAAAACACAGAGTGGGTGACAATATGGTTTGGGGCACCATCGAACTGAGAGGACAATTAATAAGTTCATTGCGGTTGGGAGAAAGCAGAAGAGCATCGGGGGGATTACAGTCGAGTACACGAGTATTTTGAACGCAATTTCATTGATGACTTCATCTTCATCGGTAATTTGGTGAACGGTTGGAGTGACCCAAAGATTAGAAGTTGATGTGGGCTGCCGTGGTGTAAATATTATTGTTGAATTCATTATATAGGTGCTATTTTTCCCAAATTTAAATGGTATGCTTAATTTCTGCTTGCTTCACCAACAGCTACACTTCCCATGGATTTCCCGCAACACATTCCAGAGCGGATGGCTGGGGTGAAGCTAATTTTTAATGAAGGATTGTGAGTTGAATGTTGATCTATAAGTAAAATTTGTAAATTTTTAGAATATTTACAGGTATTATTCATTTATAAAAATGTCATCAATTCCAGCAATCTATTGATCCAGCAAGTTATTGATCAACCATAAAGGTTTAATATATCCGTTGATCGTACTCTGTAAACTCTTTTAAGTTGTAAGCTCTCATTACGTCCTTCAAACCTCTCCTCACATATTTGTTTCCATGTAAACAAAATTAAAATTGACACTCGACGGAACAAATTGCAGGAAATCTTTTGCTCTACGTGTGAGTGGAGTTCAATTTTTAAACTGTGTGCGTCTAACAATGAAAAAATTCATCCTCATGTGGGAATGAGTGGTGAGAGAGGAATTTTTTAGTTTAATTTAGAATAGTTGAACAACTCATTCCAAACTTGCTGTGCTCTATTTGTGTTAATGGCAATGAGAAATACATGTTGTATCCGTTCAGTATGTCATACACATGTGAGGTATAGGATTATTAGAATCGTTGGAGAATCCAAAGGACAAAAAACCACACGCCAAATTTTGCAGAAAGCAGAAGTATTATAGGGTCCATGATGATGCCTTGTTCAACTTTTCAGAAAAATATGTGGCGGCGATTGCGAGAAAAATTTCCTAATGTTAACAAACGGTAGTCAAGTGTCCATTTAGCTAGCAACGAGACTAAAAAGTGGTTGACTTATTCAATTTATATAAAAACTGTCAAGGCTATTAGGTCCAAAAATTAGGAAGGTGTCCCATGATGCGGCATTGGTTTTAAGCCCCTAACCTTTTGAATCGGCTTAAGGGTTCGACCGGTTATGGCAAAATATTGTTTTTCGCAGGGGGTAAGTTCAAGGTGAATGCTTTTTTAGAGCATACGGAATATTTCAAAAGATGAAAATTCAAAAATATCGGCCTGCAGTCTAGAAAGTATCTTCACAAAAATGGTTTTGAATATACTTGTTTTACGTTTTTGCTAAAAAACTTAAATCAACAAATTACTTTGATTTTATTGATTATAGTTCTTTTTCAAATTAGACCGTTTAAAAAAATTAAGCGGAGCAGTAATCAGTTCTGCTCCACTGAAAAATTCAATTTTCAGTTTTTTGTTACGCCGTGCTGATGAGTCCACAATAATGGCGAACTGCAGTCCACGGCTACTTAAAATAAAATAATAAATTTTTATTGTCTCAGACTATCTAAAATTATTGAGAATCAAGATTCCGTCGCATCAATCGCTCATTTTCCTTCTTCAATTAATTAAGCGGAAATCATCTACTCATTACACCTGTATTTAAAACACTGACGCAAATTTCCAAAATTATATAAATATAAATTGTTATTTGCGTTGTCCATCACGTTATTTTTAAACATAATTTGCAATGTTATTGTTATTACTTTGTATATATGTTAAGTTCGTGTACACGTATTCCAGTTATTATATTGCTCAATGACCTGTATGATGTAAGACAGTATCAAAATGTATGATATAATGTAATAATTATTAATCATGTTAAAATATGAAAGATGGTGATACTTCGTATAATGATATTTGTAAATAGGTGAAGGTGGAAATTAATTATTATTATTAAATAAATTTGTATAATACTTAACCTTAAAAAGTAACAGCATAAGCTTTCACTCCTTCCTTTTATTTTAAATTTTCCCTTAAAACAGGGTCAAAATTTTGAAAATTGTAAATTTATTCTAAAATTTGCTCTGAGCATTTAATAAGGTATCGATTAACGTGTGACGTACTGCACGCCCTTCAACATCCGAGATTTCAGTTTTTGGAAACATCTTATACGAGATTGATTCTGACTGCGTTTTGAAATAAAACAATTTGCACTAAGATCACTAATTTATTTATAAGTATGCCTGCCAAAGAAAAAGAACTCACTACGAGACAGGAGGTTCTGTGATTAAAAAATTAAGAATCACAATTTGTTTGGTTTTCTGGGTTATGTTATGTTAAATTCTATAATTTTGGCACTATATGCATGAAAGTGTTTGAATATATAATTTTTGAAATATTAAAGTAGGTACAAACACCTAATAAACTAATAATATTTTCACTGAAGTAATGCAGCTATCTGCATATTACTGTGTTGTTGAAGCTAGCAGCTGGTAGTAGATAAATTAAATGCGTAGATATTTTTAGTCTTTGAAATAGCGTGCTCCTAACGTGCATTCCACTCTCCATCCAAAAAGAATTTTTATGGTTCAACAGGCGACAATATTTTGAATATAAATAAGCATTTGATTACTGATAGGTGCTGACTCAATTAGTAGTTTATTTTTTTACACTCTGTCAATTGTGATATGGCACTATCGGCTTTAAAACAAACTAAATAAAAATAACAGGAAACAGCTAAAATGTAAATTATTAAAAAAATTTGTAAAATTGCAATTAAATTTAACACTATAGGTTAAATGTCATTAATGTCATTGCTGAGCCTAATGGTGAACAACGTTGTTGTTTGCAAGCTTGCACTACTTTTGTGAATAAATAATATTTAATTCTAATTAACCGCGTAAGCTAAGATTAAGTAATGGATAATTAGCGAAACTGTAGTTCCTTTTTTAGTTAGAAGAAATAATGTTCATTTTAACTCGAATTGCTTAAACTAAGATGAGAAACAATTACTTCAATTCTGTGTATTCGTGTGTATACACGTGTAGATAGCTCAAGGTACTTTAAGGTTTCTATATAGTCTCAACTTTTATATGAAAAATAGATCAAAAAGCTGCAAAGAAGTTTCCTTTTAACACGGTATAGGGAAAAGTTTAGCTAGGTACAACCTATACATATCACTTTTCCGTTTGTTGATCCAGATTGCCCCAAAAGTGACCAACAACGGAAACAGCTATTTCAATTTTTCACTGCACATTATATGATTTGTCTGAAGAATGAGAGCCAAATCAGGCAGGTTAGCTTTCCATCAAAATAGTGCATAATACCTTGTATGTGAATGTCACGTATCGCTTTCTAATTTGTTAATACTTAACAGGAAAATGACGCAACCAAATGGTTGCTTGTCTTTATGCTAGTTACGGGATCTTGGATGAACAATATTGCAGAAAAGACAAATGGATTTTGTACCTACTTACCCACACACGCACTACAGACGCAAGCTTTTCTCCATCGCAATCACACGATCACACCGCCTTTCCACTCTTTAGCTTCAGCTGGACTGACAAAACAAGATTTCTCCAAACCCACGTATATACCTGAGCGGTTGGATAACCTCATCACTTTCGCTACATCTAATCAAACATCACATACCGAAGTAGTGTCTAGTAAGATTCGTGTAAACTGCAATATCTTCGACATTCTTAGGACAAAAGTTCCACTTTTGGTATGATTTGTATACACTCGGAGGTTTCCTTGCATTATATTACACTTGATTGTAGCAAAACATAACATATATAAGCTATATAATAAATATAGTTATAAGTAGCTATAACTTACTAAAATTTGTCACCCAGCGGTAATAGCCCGTATCAATGTATACACGTTCAAATAATTACGATTCTGTTTATCACATAATAAAAATAGTTACTAATACTATCTTATGATATAAAACACGATGACAAACATGCGCAAATAAGTAGAACCAAACAGCTTCACTTGATTACAGGACTCCATTTGCCTATATGTTGATTAGTGCAAAATGAAACCGCTAAAAACAGCGAAAGCATTCTGATGGAGCCAAGAACAGTAATTATTCTTACCCTTATGCTAATAAAATATTTACTGATCAAGTAAAAGTTCCTATAACATGATAGTGAATTACATTTTAGTAGGATGCAAAAGCAGTTTTACACCTTTGCATCAGGTCCATGTGTTCATTATTATAGTATAAAACCATTAAATTAAACCAAAAAGTTCTGATGCTCGTCCCCAAACTCTTAAAATATGAGTGCGACAAAGTGTGCTCGCACTCATCAGTGAATATTCCAAAAACATCTAATATATATAGGTATGTATGTACTGCGTGACACATGTTTATATGTAATCTTATAATGCAAAAGCCTTATTCTGCAGTGAATCTAAAAGTCTAGTAGTCGTAGAATTCAAATAAAACATAGTTGTGCCCAATTTAAAAACAATGGCATATTTAAACCTCACAGTCAAAAGTAAAGAGCAATTTTCAGAAATTTTTGTAATTTTACTAGGTTTTCAAATTTTGAAGTGTATTTCATAACTTTTTCCAAGTAAAGATGATTAAAGATATTAAGTCTGAAGTAATGCGTAATCTTACGTATCTAATATTATTTAACGCCTAATGAGTTTTATTTAAGCTAAAGTCTTGGCGATATGACTGAATATGCATTCATATTAGTAGGCAAAGTACGAAGTGTTCAACTACCATGTTCAACACGGCCATAACTTCTTTTTAAAAGTCGCTTCGTGTTCTATATGTATCTGTATATGCATGCAGGCTAAGATAAATTAGTGGATGGGTAATCATTAACCATCTCCAATCCGGGAACGGTTATACCCGGGCTCAAGACTGCTCACTTTACTTAATGGGTGTGAGCGATCGAGATTTTTCATATGTATGTTTGCTGATGAACTTGACTGGCTCTACTTGTTCATGTTCTTTCCTGTTTTCCCATATCCCTCGCATTTAAGGCATCATCTGCTGCTGTATGCACTCTGATACCAGAGGATATGGAGTGTGTAGGGGTGACGTATGCATTATACAGAAACTATAATACGATCGTATTATAGTTTGTGTATAAGGCATACGAGTGAAAAGCTCTCTGCGAGTTCTTCCGTATATGATGGACGTGTCGGTGTGGATTCGGGGATTTTGGAATAATCGGACCGGAAACACGTTTTAGTGGATACTGGCCACGCCGTCCTAAGGGTAATCATGGGACTTTGCAAAGGAAATTTACAAGGATAAGCAAAGCGGGAAATAGTGGAAGAAAGAAACGAAGATCCAGGGATTTAGCTCGTGAGAAAAGGTGCGAAAAAGGTCGAGAAACTGAAAGTTGTACTCAAGAAGATAGTCAACCACGGGACAGTATGTAGATAAAACGTATATGGTGAACTATCTTAACACGAAGAAACTCCCTAGCTATGAAACAAATTCTACATATCTACCTGGACATTCCATTCAGATTGAGCGTCCATTTACCTCAGCTCCTCATCTGTTTCCCGGCAACCTGATCAATGTGGACCGGTACATGTCTACTCGACTCCAAGTGAAACAAGGGTTAAAGATGCAAGTGGTATAAGCTGATATAATTATCATCGGAGCCTGGCAAGGAAATGAAGGCAATGTATAAAGAGGCGGGCTTTCCCAGGGATCGGATGGGAACACTTAGAACTAATAATAACTACATAAGCCAGTGTAGTAGATACCAATTAATATCCCTGAGGTAGCTAGCCACGTGTAAAAGTATAATACTAACATAGCTTACTAGATTATCTTGTCTGAGTACACGGAGGTTGGTGGAGATCATATATATAAGCATGATTTAAAGAACAAGAAGAATTGGGATTTAATGAACTTCGGAGTAAATATAATTATATATGTTTGCTACCTAACTGTACCATAGGCGAGTGGGTATGAATAATTGAATATTGTGATTATGTTCTAGATCTTGACACATATGTAAAAAAATACACTTCCTACTTTTAATAATTGTGAACAGCAACGTGTAAAGCTCAATGGCAACGGGGATAATGTTTATACAAAAAAAGAAAGAGGTTATTGAGTGTAAATATGTATTTAATTTGTGGTAAACTTTAAGGAGAGAAGTTCACTTGTTAAGTGTGTTATAAACAATCTTAAGTTCTCTTATGTGTGGCCGTGTGGCTATTATAATTTTGTAATTAGGTAATTATGTTCTTGAGAAATTATAAATAAGGGAGATGCACAAAATTTTCACACTCGCACTCATTTGAATTATTATTTTAGCACTCACACTCACATTCATGAGTGCCAGGTAAAACTTCGTGCGCTCGTCCTCACACTCATGCGTGCATAAGATTTACAAATTGCTCTCACACTCGCACTCATGAGATCATGAGTGCATGTTCCACAAATATACACACTGTGTGTTGCAAAATTATGTACTCTTTAGATGCAAATTTATTTTACTACATTGTAAATTTAATTATTTCTTAAGTAAAGCTCATTTCAAGCCTTTTCTACCAACATTTTATTAGTTGTACCTTAAACTTATTTAGAGAGCAATTGGATTCTGCAAAACTGTCCAACTACATATTTAAAATGCTTTTGTTGTTAGTAGTTTGTATTTTATCTCCATTAAAATACAAAATGTACTTTGTAGCTAGTATTTTAGTTGTTCGAAACTTGTATTCAGTAGTTTGTATTTTAAGCGTGATCTTACTTTGTACTGATGTTGATCCAATAAATTTCAACATTTGATTTCGCGCTTGCATTTTCATCGAAATTTTCAACAAGTTTGTTTTGTCAGAAATGTATTGTTTCAATGTATTTTCATGAGTGATTTAAGTGTTTCATGGGGACGGGTTTTGTAGTTTGTATTTTGGCCCAAATGTATTAGTATAGTTTGTATTTTCAAAGCAACGAAACTGTATGTTGTAACTTCCATTTTCAAGTCATGTATTTTGGACAGGTCAGCTCTGAGATTCTGCTATATGTGTTCATATCTGTATACGAGGCAAAATACGCAATGTTCACCTGCTGTTAAACATGGCTAATAGCTTCCATATATGTGAATGGGTTATATTATTTGTTTAATTCACAATATAATAAGTTTTGAGAAATCATGCTGCATTACCCTGCAATTAGTCTGAGGACCAGTAACAAGTATGTACGTGCATTACGTATATAATTGGATAAGGTCAAATAAGATTATTAGAATAATTTAATACAAAAATCCCTAATTCTGTTAATATTAGAATTAGCAATTAAAATTATCTTTGAAGTGATTGCTGGTATAAGGTGAGCAATTTTTAGTAAAAATCTCAAAGTTTAGGCTACTTTTAGGACAAATGTGAGTGCTAAAATGTGCACTCAGCCTCGCACTCAAGAGTGCAAAATTTTCAGGCGTGCACTTGTACTCACTCCTTATGAGTGCACGTTTATATTTAGTGCACTCGCACTCTTTTGCACTCATGAGTACAATGAATGTGAGGTGAGTGCGAGTGCTGCACACATTACTCGAGGATGTGCATCTATGTAGGGGGTGTCTGTTAATGTAATTATTATTGTGTAATCATGTTTATGGATTTATATCTATTGGGATAATTTTAATACAAAGACGAAAGTTAGTGATGTTTGCTAAATTATGGCTTTAATAAATAAACGCTTTGAAAAAACACTATTAAAGAATATTCGGAGAGTAAAAACAAACGGAATGATGTCTTTTAAATTACCTAATTTAATCCATATTAGCTGTATTATATGAAATAAAGCCATACGGACATCAAGACCAAAAATTTGTTGATTTAACCATCCGGTTTTGGGTACGGGAAAGTGAGGCTTTGAGACAATGCTTATGACAATATAATATTTATGACAATAATGATTCTTTTATAATCGTGTACGATTTTATTACTTTACGAACGCGTCATTCTTATAGTTTAGTCTAATACAATCAGGGGTGCAGTCGAGCCCTGGCTGCCCCTGGCTGAGCCAAGGCAAGCGAATTTAGAGCCAGGCCGTAAGAAATTTTGCAAAATTTAGTGGGTATGTTATAACTAGGCCGGTGACCAAATTTTAAGGTCAGAGCCAGGGCAAGAGAAATTTTAGGACTGCACCACTGTTATAATGTTTTTATGAATGTATTTATCGTTAATAATTAAAATATTGTGGTGGATTATTAAGTCAAAACGTTATATTAAATTATACGCCATAATTAATACGTCATAATTAATACGTCATAATTAATACGTGCATTGGAAAAAATGATGTTGAAATTCTTTGCTCTCAAATTGCACGGTAAGTTGGAAGCATTGCTTACTCAAGGGCCTCAAAAAGCTTTTATCATAGTTGTTGCGGCAGATGTACAAGCTCTATGTCTTACAGAGAGAGTTCTCTTATATGGATATCTCTTATAGCGAGAGTCTAGTATATATATTCCTATGAGGTAACATTTAGTCCGAAGCCACGAATGCTTTTATGTAATTCGTTGGTGTTAAAAAAATTAAGCTGATAAATCCCTTAAGGATTGTGAATTTTTTAACAATTATTTTAATTGTTGAAGAACTAATTCAAATCTAACTAAAATATTTCATTATATACAAAGTTTGTGACTCGAAACTGAATGTGCCCAAAAAATGTGTGTATTTGATAACCATGATAATGATACGAATTATCCTGGTTGAAGTTTTGGTCGTATTCTTTATAGAAATTCATGCTGTTAAAAAAGCCGAAAAAGCAAACTTAAACATTTTTTCCAATTAAAAATTCATGTATAATAAGCAATGTTATTAATTTTAAAAATATTTACTTCTTGGATTTACGTAAATAAATATTATCCCACACTAAAACACATTCTCCTATAGCCCTAGAGTCAAGCAAAACCAATCTACACATATTTACGTACCTAATCCATAATGAAAAATAAGTGTAAGTTTTAAATATCATAACATTTTCTTAGTTAAATTAATAATCCAAAGAATAGTGTAGGGAAAGAAACCTCAGCAGCTCCTTTATATTGGAATTATTATTTTTATTAGTGCATCATTTTCATATCAGTAATAGTTCCTGTGAAGGCTACGGCGCATCTTTTTCAAGGGGCGAGCTCCTTGATTTTTCCTCATTCCGTCTGGGAAATTTAAATATGTAGGACGTGGCAACTGGCAAGTTTGTACTTACTTTAATTTACTTTTAAGGTTATATTTGTTAGTCCAATTTCAGGCTCCACCCAATTTATGGTTTCTTCCAACGGTTTTGAATACAATTAGAAAACAATAACTAACAATGTATTAACTTATAGACGGGTCACGACGCTGTACAATTAATGGAATTAACAAAAGCACCTCAAATAACGATAATATAATATAATAAATATCTGGCCAAATGATGGCATTTATCAAATCACAATGATCTCCACAATAATTACCTATTTTGATTTCCTCTGGGCTGGAGGCCTCATCGTACAGTTTTTACTTATTTCTTACTTCATAAGAGAGGCCTATCGCTTCTTTAAAGCTCCAAAGTACAGTCTTTTAAAAAACACTTTTTCCAAAATAAAAAAAACAATTTGGGATGTTGCTGTGCAATACGACGATGACAACGAAGATCAAAGAGTTATGCTTGCCCTGGAAAACAAGCAGGTATTAATTTAAAAACCGAAACCCAGTTGTTCCAGATAATAAATTATAAATAAAAGACATTCTTGTTTGATGCAAATATGCATTACGTTAGATTTTCAATCTAGAAACTACAGTAATATATCTATATGCATTACATTCATTATATCTTTGTGCTTTGGTTTACAAGCCAGTAATTTTAGCTTTATTTTCTGGTACAAGATGGAAATAATATTTATTTATTCCAGTCTCGAGTTTTTATTTATTTGTTTTGTGATTATTATTTATTAGTTAAGTGTTTATTATTTATTTGTTATGTGTTTATTATTTATTTGTTATGTGTTTATTATTTATTTGTTGTTTATTATTTATTTGTTATGTGTTTATTATTTATTTGTGTATTATTTATTCGTTATGTATTTATTATTTATTTATTATGTTATTATTATGTATTTTTTTTACTATTTTTAGGGTCGCGTAGCGGACCCACTGTAATCATGCGCTTGTCTGTACGTCCGTCCGTCCTTAATGTTTCCTATGTTTTCTATCTCCTCACACAGTTTTTGAGCTAGGCCAATGAAATTTGGCATACATGTATATTAAACCGACAAAATAGTAGTATATATATGGTATGTATATATATATATAATGCATATACAAACATGAATATATATATAATATACATATCTATGTTTTCCCGGCAAAAATGGGTTAAAATTTTGAAAATGTTAAATTTGGTCCAAAATCTGTTCTTACGATAAAAGGACCTTTCGATTGACGTATTGGGGTTCCTTGTACGTCCACAATTACGGAATTTGGAAGAACTATTTTTTTTATAGTAGAAGGTAGAAATTATGTATTTATTATTATTTTTTATGTATTTATTATTATGTATTTATTATTATGTATTTATTATT
>JAQGAK010004978.1:0-11036 GCA_034696945.1 Lipothrix lubbocki | reverse complement strand
TTATCAAGTTGTGTACTTATCTTTTTGAGAGGCCCGGCCAGCTCAGGACAGTGCAGTGCTAGGTTCAGCTTTGCATATAGATTAAGCTGCCGGGCTGTGTGCGCTTGGCTCCTTCCTTTTTGTGTGTATATTCCAGCTTTCCAAAAGAGATAGTTTTGAAGGTCACCTTCACGCACTTTGCTACTTGTTTGCTTGTTAATTTTTTCACAAAAATCTGATTTTAATTAATTAGATTTAATTTTAATTAGAGCAAAAGTTTTATTAATCTTCGATTACGGTGTTATTAACTTCGTTTCCACCTATTGTCCAGTCTAATTCTCACTTTTCCACTGTCCCTAGTTTTTAAGATATTGACACTTATTTTAGAGCGAATGTTTTTGCGTCCTGTATGTCTGCTTGCCAGTTTACTATTTGTAAGTTTTATATATAATACATATATGCAATTCTAATACGCGAACGCGACCAATAATAATTTTTGGAAATGAATTTGAATTTTTTTCTCAATACACCCCTCCCCACCCCCACCGACTTTTAATCATTGGCGCTGACGCCGCCCCGCGCAAGCAGTAAATTTTCGCAAAGTGATGACTTTTACCTTTTTCAGCACCTAGTAGGGCGCTGCCGCTGCTGGTACCTCTACCTTTTTCTAAGGGAAATACGAAAACTATTTTACGCCAAACGACATTCAACACTAAACAACATTACACCCAAGTATATACATTGAACTCTCACTATAGGAGCACGCTATAAATCACCAAAATTAGTCTGTTATAGAGAAATTATCTTTTAGAGCGAGTATTCATATAACTATGTATGATATGTGGGTCTAAAGAATCTCTTACAGAGAGAGTTCTCTTATATGGACATCTCTTATAGCGAGAGTCGGGTGTACTATAAATTATCAACAAGTTCTGAATGTAAAAATCAATGTGCACCGGACTCTCATTTTAAATGATCTCCATATACGAAAATGCTCTCTATAAGATAACCTTTGGTCACAAATATCTTACATAGTTATATGCATACTATAGCTCTCTCTATAAGAGAATTCCTATATAAGAGACTGATTTTGATGATTTATATATTTCTTCTATATCGAAAGTCCAGCGTACAGTGAAAACAAGCTATAACGGCCAACTTTATAAGGACATATTGCTTATTATTAGAACAGTCACATTTTACTGTTTTATGGGGTACTGTTATAAAGATTTTTCACTATTTATATTTCGATTTACTCAAAAAATATTAAGTTTTGGAAACATTGAATTAAAAATACCATTGGCCTTAATAGGACTCCGTTCCAGTCGAACTAAATCTGCGGAAAAAGTTAGGTAGTTAATTCAAAATAATTTAGTTCTATTAATTACGAAATTAATTGAAACATGCTTGAAGAAGGATGAAAGCATATGAATGTACATCCATTCCCGTCCGCTGGCTTTGCGTCACTGTTTAAAATATAAAATAAAACCAAAATATTCAGTAAAACCTTTTGGGCTTGAAATCACTTGAGAAAATTTCCTTAAAACGGTCTAGTGTTATTATTAGTTGTAACATTTTAAACATTCAAAGTCAATTTAATTAAGTCTGTTCTTACGGAATGGACTTGCCCCAGGCCAGGATGGACAACGTCAGTATCAAAAATACCTTCATAATCATATCACTGAAACCAATCATCAAACTAGGAATTCAAATTGTGAGAAGAAAATTACCCCGAATTTTAATACATAGTTTAATTATAGAGTTAATTTCGTACACATTAGACGCAAGTACATATCTACTCTTTGGGGGGTCCACCCCCTATAGTAATGACGGAATGTCGAAATTACGGACGCAACAACGAAATAATTAATAGAAGTCATTACCGTCAAATGTCTTCTTAATTCCTATTAAAAGCTAAGAATCCATTTGAACAAACTTATTGGATTCCTATATTGTTATTTGATTTTAATATTTAAATATTTTATAATTATTATAGAAATGCATATAAATCTAATTTACTTTTTTATTCGTGGATTTTCCTAAAATGCTTGTATGTAAATTACAAAATTTTGTTCTCACATTTTTATGGCTGCTAAATTGTAATAGAGATGTGGTTGTCCAATGAATTAACTGGATTTGCAATGGGTCTCAAAACTTCAACTGTGTAGAAATACACGAAATATTTTCGTGTACATAAAAGTTAAACTTATGTACAATAACTGAATTGTCTTTTAGCAATTGTTTACATAATGCTCATAATTATGAACGCCCTTAAACTTTCAAACATGATTCAGGCTCCGAACAATTCTTTAAAATTAATTCTCATATTGTTATGGTAATGGCATTTATATGTAAGCAACGATGCATGTACAGCATTTTAATTTAAATAATATGGAAAACAGAAATCAAGCATTGGAAGTTAACTACGTAAATGCTTAATTTGTTTTAAAATACTTACTGACAGGGACAATTCACAATACGTAATTACAAATAAAATCTGTATCTGTCAAGGCTTTTACAAGTCAGTAAAATTCGTAATGAAAGAATGTGCTGTTGCGGTATTATTTCTACTGTTTTATATTCACTATGGTAATACATATTTTGGCATAAGCGTTTTTCTTGCAAAATAGTTCAAATTTGAATGGGCAGTATTCACACTCACGATCAGCTACAAATTTACTACAATCGTAGAGATTTAACGACAAACTAACTAAATTAGCAAACTTAGGTCGATGCTATTTGAGAATAATTTCTTAATGCAATGATCAATGTAATAAGTTATCATCTGTAAAACCTCGCAATATCATTGGTAGGTTCAATTGGTAATACAAATTGTTGACTTCGCCCATATTAAGAATAAACGTTTGTAAATTATTACTGGGAAGTGTTAAGCATTTATGCTAACAACAATATTGCTGTACAATTTTGCGCTAGTATGTACACACATTTAATTGGTCAACAATATGTATATTCTTTTTGATTTTAGGATCGTATCAGCATAAATAAAATTTTATTTTGTTTAAAAGTATACAACAAGAATTTATATTTATTATTGCCAATATTGATAAGAATAACCCGGTTTGAGATATTGTAATATTTATTACAAACACATTTGAATTATTTCAAAACTTGATTGTTTTTTTCTCCATCTACTACTCATAGACACGAAACTTAAATCACTTTAGAGTTGTCTAATTATAAGCGCATTGTTCAATTACAGAGAGCATGGATGTTACCGATTTCATTTCTAGAGTCAACCCATTTAATTGTGAAACCTTTCCCTGTCCCCTTGCGATCAGACGAAAATAGGAATAACATTGGAAACGGTGTGAGTACTTTTGAATTTTCTACAAGTCCCACATGCTGACCAGAGAATCTGAGAATTTAAAAATAAATAATTACACTAATACCTGTACCATAAAATGTCAAATGCTTACAAGTTTTAAGGTTGTACCGTCCAATAAATTTATAGTGTCCTATAGCTATTAATTCATCCCAGTATGGTAACAAAATGTACACATCCAAAAAGTCATGACTTCTCTCTATGTCCAAATCTCTGAGTTCGTATTCAACTGATTTTCTAGGTGTCTCCGTAGGTCTATGCAAAACGACGCTAACATTTTCATAGTTTCCATATTTTTCTTGCCCTGTGACCTTTGGATACGTAAATTCGCCCATTGTTAGTCCTGAAAAATATGCTCGTGGTTTGGTTGCATCAAAGGAGTATTTTTGTATATTGAAGTCCAGACGAAAGCCATATGATTGCCCACTACTATATTGCGATGAGAAAGCAATGGCAAAAGTTTGCGCAGCTACAACAAACGTTGTATTTCCTGTGGAATGTGGTCTAAAAAAGTTACAAAAAATAATATTAAAAAAATATCATCCAATAGTTTACTACATTAAATTCTCGATATAAGACACTGCTACAAATTACCAAAATTAGTTTCAATTAAAGCAATTCTCTTATATAGAGGGCTCTTATGCATAAAACTGTGCTTAAATATGTGTGCCATGAGGACAAAAAGAATCTTTTGCGGGAAGTTCTCTTATATGGGGGTTCACTATAACGAGACTCTGGTGTATGCAAGTTTAAATACCCAATTGGTATAAAACTGTTAGAACAAGGTCCTTACATTTTGTGACTTGTGAAATTAGAATCTTTCCAGGTATATACAACAATGCCGTCCTTGTTTTCTTGACTTTTTGTAAAATTTTGGAAAAACTGTAAGGCAATTGAACCGATGGAATCATCTGCAAGCACAGTCCACACGCAGAACTCATTGGGACTGTAAGTTGTACTTTCTTTGTACTTAATAGAAGCAGATCTCCAGCCGTCCGAAAACAGCGGGATTACTCCACCGCAATCTACAAAGTAATTAAAAAATATGTCAACCACGTGATTCGCATGAGTACAACTATTTTAACTCACCAGTAAAAACCGGACCGCTAATCCAGTTTATTTCAGTATCATTGCTATCGACCCCATCACATTCTGCTGAAAAGTCAAATATTTATTACATAGAAGTTTGTTCCTGTATATTCAAGTAAGGGTCGATTTATAATTAATCGATTATCTCGCTTTATGTAATAATACTTCTTAGATTTTATGACTTACACTATCATACATCTCTTAGCGTGCTTAAATGAGCCGTCACCTAGCTTTATTTCTATTTGAAACTGAATTCAATGTTGACATGACAATTTCTATCATTTGAATTAGAATTATTGCAATTGAAATTGGTAGCTGTAATTTGTAGCTTCACATTGTAAAGATCTCTAAAACTAATTTGCCCTTTGTTCGTGGTTTAAAATTTAGCATAGGAAATTTCAAAGCAATGCTCAAAGCTCTGGTACCAAATATTGTTCAATATACCGATTGGAAGGGCTTATGCTACATCGATCGTAATAAATCCATTATTATTATTAAATATTGTTCGATAAATTTTCCAAAACTTAATGTATCGATTATTAAAAGGCAAACTAACGCTGTTTGCAGATAATTTTTGGGATGTTGTTCTTTCTTAAAAAATTATTTTGTTCAAAATAAATTTAAATTAGTGGTTTGATATGCGCGGAATTACCTGTTGTTACCATGGACCACAACGTCAGAAGAGCAAGGATGCTGGACTGCTTCATTTTTGTAAGCAAAGAATTTAAGAACCACTGGGGACATTTGGTAAAAGTTTGTATTTATATTGCATGGCGTTTATAGGCAGTTAATGTTTATCTTAAACTAAATAATAGAACCCAATCATAATACAAGTGGCCTTAGCTGTAGATAAAATCATCGTGAACCGTGTTTACTTGAATTAACTAATTGACATATATGTCTTTCTGGTTATAATTGAGAACACGCAAAATCAATTAGAATGGTCACTTGCGTTTTTATTGACGCTGCAATATCTTGATTTTCAAGAACCATTTCTAGGTATAACAGATAATATTTGACGTCGGGATAAATTGACAAATGAAAATTAAATTAATTTGCTTGTTTGATTATTTAATTTACAGTAATTCATAATTAATCTGAAGTATCGACCTCTATTGATTTTGAAAAACAACTGCTTTAATTGCTATTTTTGAATTGCAATCAAAGTTCATCAGTAGTCCGGTATTGATATATAACATATTTTAGAAACAACTAAGGTAAGTAGGCTCACGCTCACTTGAGTCATAATATTTTATCTAAAGTATTAGTGAATGTTCTTTTTTAAACAGTTTATTTATTTCAAACATCACATGTAGTGTTTGTGATTTAACCGAATGTTTGAGCTATACGATTTTATTGCATATCATATTGATAAATAACTAATGTAGAACTTTGAAATTAAAGTCTTGAGGAAGTGTCAAAGTTTGAATTGCATTTATATGTAATGTTACTGAAATGGAAACATGCACAATTTAGCTTTGAGTAGCTCAATGTGTATTTGAATTAAAAACGTTTATTTTGAGCACAAGGCATATATGTAGCAATAACATGTTGAATGTAAGCATAAATAATTTATGAAGCAAGTAATTCGAGCATTTGACCACACTTTAAAAAATAATTGAAGGGATTCGTTATAATATAGCGAAAGCAGTGCTTCAGAATTCAATGCTAAATAGTTCATTAATTAGAATTTATTAGATCTGGAGCCTCATAATGCTATTTACAGCAACGATCCACGCGGTTGTAAATCCTCTTCCCCTTCCCTTATAATCAGATGAATCACCGGAAAAGAGGTGAATCCTTCCAAGTGTGTAACCAGTCTTGATTTCTGCCCAGAAAATCTACGTAGTCAAAACCAAAACACGAGTGCGATTTTGAAAAACAATTATAAAATATTTGACTTGTATAAAATATTTGTTTATGCGTAGGCTTATTATTTCTGAATTATTATTTATTGACAATAATAATATTTATTTTAAATTGACAACGAAAAATCGCAATGTTTATTTCATCATTAGATTTTAGTGATTATTCTGAAGTTTTGAAGGGAAATGTCAGTATTGCTAGTAATCAAATGTTTAAGCTGTAAACACGTCAATATTATCTTATCGTTAGTTCTATTAAAATGACATTTAATCTTCAAAATTGACAAATGTTCGAAAATTGTGAATAAGTATTTCGAGGGATTTAGACTGATTTTGTATACATATTGCTTTAGTCCAAAATATATACTAACTTCAAAACCAATCTGGTTGAAATAAATAAGGGTAAATTTAAAAAGCCTTTGTATTATCGATCCCGTTTCCTACAACTACCCATGTAATTGTGTAACCTTTCCCCACCCCCTTGCGATCCGAAGAAAATAAGTACAACATTGGAAATGAAGTGACAACTCTTGAATTTTCTACAAGTCCTACGTGTTGCCCAGAAAACCTGCGGAGTTCAAAACATTCATGCAAACGTTTTCAAAAATTTATTACGCTTAATGTTTTGAAACTTGCATGTATTAGTACTATACCGTCCAATAAATTAGTAGTTGGAAGCGTACTGAAGATGGTATGGCAGGAGTACGTAAACATCAATGAAGTCATAGTTTCTTTCGATGTCTAGATCTCTTAATTTGTATTCTCTTGATCGACGTGGTGATTCTATCCCATGCAAAACGACACTAACTTGATCGTGATTGTTGTAACTTTTTTCTCCTGTGACCTTGGGATAAGAAAATTCGCCCTTGCTTTGGGACGAAAAATACGCTTGTGGAGTTGTTGCACCAACTCCAGCTTTTGTGACGTCTATGTACATATCAAAACCATTCGATTGAGCCCAAAGATCGGATGAAAATGCAATAGCAAACGTTTGTGCATCGATTCTAAATTCTGTTTGATTCGGTGATCTGAACGGGATTCGAAGCATAAAATTTAAAACAAGTTACGTTTAATTTTTGAGATTTGATTACGACATTAATATTATTAAAGCTACAGTTCTTACATTTTACGCCCTGTTAAATTAAAGTTATTCCAGGTGTACACAACAATCCCGTCCCCAGTCACTCCCAAGGCTTTTTGATAGACGAAGATTAACTGAACTGACGGAATCATCGCCAAGAACTGTCCACACACAAAATTCATCGGGGCTAAATGTGGTATCGTTTTTATACTTAATTTGAGCAGATGGAATAGGTAAGCCGTTCCATTGCAACGGAATTACTCCTCCACAACCTGCACAAACAATAATAGTTAAAACTTTGCATGCACGATAAGGGATAAAATTATTTGGACTAACCTGTGAATTGGGGATATGTTATTGAGTTGATTTCGGAAATATTGCGCTGATGACCATAACAAGCTGTGGATCCAATAGAATGATCATATGTACACAATCTTCCCGGTCATCTTTATACATGGTGGATGGTTGACTTTGATTTAGAATATTAAGTTTTCTCAGTCTAAATACGTATAAATGTGAGTTTTGAATATTGTACAAATTTATACATTTTTAACAATTAAAAAGCTAATTTTACAGCAAAATTCGGTATGTCCGTATATGAAGATTATATATGTATACGTATTTAATTACTAAGCCGTTTTAAAAATTAAAATGTATGAAGTGTAAAAATATTCTAAAATCAAAAAATGGTTCAAACTGCAATGAGCCTAAGCTGAATGCAATATACAAAACTTTTTCGAAATAATTAGTTTTTACAGTAAACAAATTCCTCCAAACGGCTTCAAAATTTATTACATTTAAAATAATTATTAATTAGTTACGTGTTGCTAGGATGGAGCTGAATATCAGAACAGCGAGGTTCTTAGATTGCCTCATTTTGTCTACGTTAAAAACTTTAGCCCTTCCAAGTGACAATTAGACAAATCAATTTATACTTTTTGCTTTTTAAGCTATTTTTTTAAAATCTAAATCCATGCTGATCCACGCGGCAAGTTTAGTGTAAGTGATGTAATTTTTTAATTATTTCATGCACATTCTGGATGACGTTTACGAAATAAATCCATATCTTAACATTGAAATACACAAATTGTTGATAAGGTAATTAAGGAGAGGATTTAGTAATTTGCAGTCCCAAAATTATAGTTTGCGTAATTTATCATTCGACTTCCCTAATTATTCTAAAGTATCGGCGCCAGTTAATCTTTTTAAAATAGATAATGAATTACGCATTTATAAAATTTGACGTCTGTAGGTTCTTAATACAGTAAATCTACAACCTGATATGTATTTACAGTGAAATCTTTGAACTTTAATAAAAAGTTGCCATTACACCAATTTAGGAGAGAACAAATGGATAGTGGTAAACTATGTACAATAAATGAAACCTCATAAGAATCGAAATAATAATTAAATATTGATGATATTGAATAAAAATAGGCCATGATACCTTTACATAATCAAATTCGGCTAGCAAATTCACAAAGGTAATTATATAAAGTAATTTGTCTACATAATTTAGCTATAAAGTATTATCATGAAGTGTCGGATTTTGTTGATCTTGCCCCTGGATTTTATATTTGTTAGCGACATTTAATCAACCCTATGTACAATTACACCATTTGAAACTTCCCGATAAACATTTACATATTGTGAAGATACTTATGGCGGTGTCGGAATAAGACCCAACATAAGTTCCCCGTCGACTTTATTTCCGCCCAAGATTTTGTGGTTTTTGAATCGCACGGAGGATGATTTCCACCTAGATTTACAAATTAGAATATATTTGTGCCATATGTAGATGTCGGAAGTATTATTTTCCAAACGGTGGAAATATTTCTGTCGATTGTAGTGCTGTTTATGGAATGCGATATTGAAATTGACCCGCTTTGAATCAATATGAAATGATACTCTCTGTGAGTTTAGCTATTTATTATGTTTTTAGTGAGATGGCTGCAGGCTGCATTAAGTTTTCTTTTAATTTACTCAGGGTAACGGTGATAAGGCGATACAAGAGATGAGGTTCTGATGAGAAGTACAATGCAATTTTACCAATACTATAAATTACAAAAACTTTACCTATATTGGGAAAATTATTTACAATTTATTAAATACACTATTTGGCACTTCAATAAAACTGGTGGTATGCTTAAAATCTCAAATAATTTCAACCATTTCTAGTTGCACACCGAACGATTTTTTTCTAGCAGTTATTATAAATTTAATTTAAAAGGAAATCTTGTGTGGAATATTGTGAATCCCTTCCCCTTCACCTTGCGGTCAGATGAAAATAAGTAAAGCATTGGGAATGGTGTCACCACTTTAGAGTTTTTTACAAGTCCCACATGCTGACCGGAAAATCTGCAAAATTACAAACCAGGAAAGGACATTAACATTTTCTATAAATGGTTTTAAGCATTTATCCCGTAATTGTTTAACGCTTTTAAATAGTCTCTTCATTTATTGAGGGTAAAGTTGTTTTTACTAACCTGTGTACTCTCGAATTGTGATATAATTGACTTCAGCACTATTGCTCTCATACGTATTACATCCTGCGGAAAAAAACAATGAATAAACATGTGTAGCTTCTTCACTTGTTTGTTTTTATACGGTAGATTAATAACATTCTCCTCAGTTTTAATTGTAATTTAAAAAATTACATAATGAATTGGGACATTTGTAAAATACATTTTTGTTCGTCATAAATAATAATAAATTTTCAATTAATAATAAATTCTGTGTACACACACTATAAAAATAATAGTCGGAAAATAATCGTTGAAAATAAATGACGCGATTATATAGACGACCTACTTCAAAAAACATTGCGGCACATTTTTTCTAAACACAAGATGGGATCAATGAGATGCATAGCTCATTCTTATTGAATTCTATTGTAATAATAATTTGCAATGAAAACGCAGTTCAAAACAATGCTGCAATAGGATTATTAAATTACCTGTTGCTGCGATAGAGCACAAAACCAAAAAATCAAGGAAAAAGGATTGCTTCATTTTGTAAATTCTACTTGCAAACCTGATGAAGGACAGTTGTCCAAAACGTTGTTTCTAAAATAAAGCTATTTAATTGTGTTTAATAATTAGTGAACCCTTACCTCATTTATTATTAAAAGTAAATAAAAGATAAACAACAGTAAAACACAGCTCGGGAAAACTTGTATTTATACTGTTGGCTGTTATGCAATTAATTATAATTCAAAGCAATTTGAATAAATCATTTCATCTAAATGTTATATAAATAGAAATGTGCTGGGAAGTTATTCGCTAATAAATACTTTACAGTAACATTGTTTGATTTTGACAGGACAGGAAAAATCAATTTAAAAATTCATTGTATTATTCCGCGATCATAATTAATTTTTACAATTCCTTGTCTAGCCAAACGGAACTGAATGTGCTTCGGCAAAAGTTGACAAAAAAAAGATTAATTAATTTTGTATAATCAATCATACGATTTGCTGTAATTATCAATTGGGCTGAAGTATCGGCGTCGATTCATCTCTTTGAATATATATTGAAAATGCATTATTATGCAATAATATCCATTTAAGCAGATTAATATATATACTAATAGTATATATATATATCAGGCCCTATTTTAACGACCCATTGACTGCGTGCAAAAATTTTCAAAAGGGCAAACACAGTTTTTGTAAAGGGCA
>JAQGAK010004977.1:0-11038 GCA_034696945.1 Lipothrix lubbocki | reverse complement strand
ACCTTGTCGTATTTACTTCGTGTAAATACACGCTACAGGTGTTGTAATTGCGTATGTTTTTAATGGCAATAAAAAAAAAATTGTTTTATATACCAAACGAAGTGGGATTCAAATTAACTTTTATCCCAATAAATCCACACTTTTTATACGAACGGCATTGAAGCTTCTCATATAAATCGCAATTTCAAAATAATTCCTTCTAAATATAAATTTGAACAAACTCACAAACAATGTTTGACTTTTCCAGGAAAATATTTGTAAACCCAATTTTATAATGATTAATTTTAAATTCCATATAATTTATTGCTTACATAACCTTAATTTATTAGATTTCTTATTAAATTCACAGTCATTTATATAATGATTAATGAGGAATTTACTTAATGACCCGAAGATTTTATCGCCCACTTACTATAGAATTTATTGCTCAAGCATTGCAGCGTCTATACTTTTTAGCATCAAAATTTTGAAATAATTACTAAATTATCTCGAATATATTTTTTCATATTTAATTTAAATTGAATATTAACTGAATAACTTTGTTACACTGAATTTCATAATTTTTTGTATGAATCTGATATTCCTTAATATTTTTGATATTTGATAATTTTTTGCAACAAATTTTTTCTTGTGAATTTAAACGCTTTTCGAAAATATATTTGGAATGTCCTAAGGCCTGACGAATTTTTGTAAAGCGGGAAAACAAATTTGAAAAAAACAAAATAATTGCACTTATTTTCAAACCTGATCATAGCACGAGCGGACCGATGTTGGTGCCTCATGCTTATGCTCCTCTGGAGAATAATTTGACCTCCCTTCCTGCTCATGATCTTCTTCTCCTCCTGCCGACTCTCGCTCTTCGACCGACTCTCGCCAAAGACGAAGCTCTGCATTCCTTTGGCTAACTCCGGCTTAAAAAGCAATGAGGGCTCTTTCCGTAAAACTAACTGTTGTTGCCCTTTATTTTTATTATTCCCCTCATCAATGACCTCATCATCATCATCGCTCCCCACCACCTCAGTCACTTCCACATCATCATCATCATCGTCCGGCTCAACAATTATTGGCGTGTTGCAGCCAGAGTTGTCCACACTCGTAATTAACACCGTCGGAGTCGAAGGCTCACTCCCTCCCCCAGAACTCCCAATACTCGCCACTCTCTGCTGCTGGATAATTGTTCTTTTTGTTTTCGTCGTCTTTTTCACCGTCCGCGTTTTCACTACGACGGTTTCCTCCTCGTCGTCCGACATTTTCTTTTGATTTTATATTTGATTTTATAATGTATTTTTTGATGAAAAAATTAATTTTTTCCGAACAAATTATTGTGAAATTAAATAAATTTGAATTTTTCAAGTTTCTTATTTAAAATTTGATGATGAATTTTTTAAAATTCAATTTTAAATATAGCGCGAATATTTAAAATTTAAAATCATTGGAACTAATTGAAAATTAATATTGTGAAATTGCCGAACTAATAAATTTAACACTTCGAAAAAATATGCAAATTTTAAAGCCGGTTATACAAATTTTTCTTCGGCACACAATTGAAAATGAAGGTACGATGTTAAAATCTCACAAAAGACAATTTAATCCCGGAAATAAAATAATAATTCCCGAACCCGTTCCAAGGTATGAAAAATGACTTGTGAACTCCCATTAAAAATAAGCGTTGCCAAGGGTAGGCAGGGCAGAAAGTGACTGACGGAGAATTGGCTTGAGTCGTAGGAATAAGTTGAGCAAATACATTACTTGAACATGTAGGCTTACATGTATTTTCGTGTGTTGAAAAAAAATTTGAGCTGACACACGTTGAGGTTGAAGTCCCGGCAGCCGTGAGATTGTAACAGCAGTCAAGTATTTGCAAAGGAGAGAGAGAGAAGATCAGAGAGGAAAAAGAGCAGGAGCAGCGGTAGGAAGAAAAAAAAATTCGGGAAATTTCCTACAGAGCTCCTCGTTAAGAATAGCCAAATGATGATAATATATGCATGAGATTCCTACTACTGGATTTTCCTATTAGGAATAAAGGCAATGAGGCCTGCTGAATTATTTGACAATGTGGCTTTTGTAAATTTTAGCTCTGCTTCCCACGGAAGATTTAAATTGGATGATTTTAAATAAATCCCATGTCTTCTCATTCCGTTTGTATTTTGAGCTTTTAGTTCGTTTTCGTATTGGACGATTTCCGCAAAGCACTATTTTACCACTTGATTTCAACTTGTAGAAATTGCGTGTAGTGTTTCAAATCAAGTGAACGGTGTCAAAGTTTTTAAAACCATTCAATTCCTATTTTTATAAGACATGGAAGCAATCTTTTCCATCACTGCAGGAATCAACAAAGCGTCAAGTGTCGTTAAAGTCAAAATAATATTTTATGCCATTCTGAAATTAATTTAACAAACATTTTCAGCTAAAAATTGAAATTGCAACAAGGTCTGAAAATTACACTAAAAAATTACAAGAGAGAAAAATAATACGCGGGAAATTTTTCAAGTTTAGACACTTGAAACCTAAACATGACAATAAATAAACGGTGTAGTAACGAGCGAAGGACGTTTGTGTTACAAGTTGAGGAACAAGAAAATAAACGCTCAATCTTGGCTCCCGTCAGTCAGCCTCTGTATTCTATTGCACAAAGTGTAGCGCTCTAGGAAAAACCTATGTATACAAACAGTTGATAAGGATTTTTAGTAGGAAAATGTTTTGTTTCCCAGATAAAACACGCAGGAGTTTTACGTCAATATTAATAATGCATACGTTTTCCGGAGAAAACGGGATTTTGCAATTTTTACTTCATTTTTTTTAAATTAAATTTATTTAATTTATTTACTTTATTTCACAACTATTTTCAAGTAATTTATTTGAATTTTGTTTTAATTGTTTCTATAATAATTAATTAAATTAATTATTTATTAATTTGTACTTCATTCATTTCTTTTTTTTTAATCATTTAACTGCATGTTTTTAAATTATGTAAAAAAATAAATATACAATATACATACATTAGAAAGCCCTAAGATGTGAAATATAAAACATTACAGGAAGCATTGAATTACACGGAAGAAATCTCCTCTTGATTGTGAGAACGTGTGTTCGAAAAAATGTGAAGGAAAAATGAGGAAGAAACAATTACAGGGAAAGGACCACACACTGATCCTTCTGCCCCCACATAATTGTCACTCGTCCAAGGCCACTCCGTTTGCAATAATTGCAACTCCCAGCCAAAAATTACATTTTAGCAATTAGCCCCCTGCATAAACAGCAGAGATCGTGTTTTTGTTTTCGAACTTTTCTATTTTCTTTTCAAATATTTCATGCACTTCATCAAAGGGCTGTAAATTTATTCTTTATTTTTGTCGCATCTACCATGGCCATCTATAGCTCTATGCTGACATTTCAAATTTGAAACGGCGTGAAAATAGGCAAAATTAAATTCAAAATAATTCCCACTTACATGAATACAAAAATCTTCGAAGCCTGGAATAAAAAGTGATAAATACATAAGAAATACATCAAAACAAGGAAAGTGTACGTGGGCTTGAGCTGATGATTGAGTTGGCATTTATTTTGGACATCTCAACATTTCGTCAGGAAAGCCTTCACGTATTTTATTTTTTCTCCTACATAATCTTACAGTAACTCTTGCAAATCTACTGGCGCCAGGTTTGTGCCTTCGCACCTTTGGGGCTGTTCAGCAATTTTTTTAATTACTAGAATTTCGAAGGACCAAATCTGCTTTCACATTTTTTACACTGAAAACGTAAGTTCCCAAGCATATTATCTTATATACACTGTGCCAAATTGGAAAGCGGTAAACGGCGTTAAAACCATAAACAATTATTGAAACTTAAAAAACTTAAATAAAATAAGTATATTACAATACCGAAAATATTGAATAATAAAATTAATCTATCAAGAACGAAAAACAAATAATTAAAAAACCAGTTTATTTGAAAACCCCTTCTAGAAACCCCGTGTGGCCATCCACGGATTAATAATTTGGCGTGGAGTCAACACAAATGACTCAAGTGCTTATCACCGTTTGGCAGTTTGCTGACGTTTTGTTCAATAAGTGTGTGTGTGTGAGTAAAAAATGAATTTATTTTTAGACATTTCCATTTATAATTTCATATTGCTCAAGTTTGTGGGCGTAATTAAATACATTTTATAGCTTCCACATTGCTTGAACTTTGCAGGGGTTTTGAAAGTACAATTTGTGATAGATCAGTAAAATATTTCTAAAAATTTAACTTCAAGCGACTTATATTATTGGAATTACTTAAAAAAGTTTATCAAATTTTGTAATAATAAAACCAATTAAATTAACCAAACATCTCTTTCTCGTTCTATGAAAGAAGTGTTTAACGACCTAAATTACAATCGCGGCAAACTTCACAAAATTATTAATTGGCGTTAAAGTTAATTTCAATTTAGCATTGCAATAATGTTTTGTTTTTCACCAAAACGTAAAAAAGGCAAGAATGATTCTTTTTAAATACATTTAAGAAAAACTTGATAGCAATTTTAAAGGAAAATTCAAGTGAAAAGTTAAGAAAACCGTTGGAAAATTTGATCTCAACATTGTAAATTAGTGGGGACAAGTAGAGAAATTCACCGTAGACAAGTGCAAATCCTTTAAGAACCGCGAGAGTTAAGGAGCTGTCAGAGAAATTGATGCTGCTCAGGCATTAAAAGTTGTAAAACAAGTTTAAGGGAGAAATCTGCTTCCTCTGCTATGGAGAACTCCTAATTTCCAGTGGCTTGCGCTTTTCCAAGATTCCCTTTCCCTTAATATGCTTAAACATGCAGTGAGTGTAGATTTGTATGCGAAAGCAATTCTCCGTGAGGAATCGAAGCAAAGCGGAAAACTTTCTGACAACTTTCCCACCCGTGAATGATCTACAAGCTTATCGTTAGGAGGGGCTGTCCACAAGGATTTCATCATATCGCCGTATCATCCTTTCAATTTATTTCCATATAATTTCCTTAAATTTCCATTGATGCAAGTTTTGCTTTATTTAGTTTTATAACAATTTTTGCTTTATGCCAAATTATGTTTTAAAAGGAGAACTATGATTTTGTTATGAATTTTCAGCCATTTCTGCCGTCGTAATAAATTAGCTGAACTTAATTATGAAAATATTAATTTCTTACCTGAAGTTTCGTAATTAAAATCCATTTATTTTTGTAAGTCAAGGAAGATTCAGGAAGAAATCCAATTCAAGCCCGGGAAGAAAGACGCACATGAAAAAAGAAAATACACCATTTTTTTTAATTAGATTGTGTGTTTTAAGAAAGAAATTTCTTTTCATTTTCCATTATTGCACAATGTTGGTCATAACTTAATTATTTCCATGTTTAAGAATCCTGAAGGGCCAAAATGCAAATTTATGATAGAGTGAAAATTGCAGTAGTACAAAATTCGCCATGTAATAAAATACATCAAATCTAAAGGTGCTAAAATAATACAGATTTAAAACCGACAAAAATGGTTAGATTTAAAAGTGTTAAAATGCTTAAATTTTAAGTGATAAAATGTTTATATTTTAAAAGTCATAAAATGCTTAAATTTTAAGTGATAAAATGTTTAAATTTTAAAAGTGATAAAATGCTTAAATTTTAAAAGTGTTAAAATGCTTAAATTTTAAAAGTGTTAAAATAAATTAATTTGAATAGTGCTGAACTGCAATGAATTAGAAAGTTTTTCAAGTGCTAAAATCAGGTCATTGCAAAGAGTGTTAAAATAGTTTCATTGCAAAAAGTACTAAAATAATATCGTTGCAAAAAGTGCTAAAATAACATCATTGCAAAACGCGCTAAAATAATGTCATTGCAAAAAGTGCTAAAATAATGTCATTGCAAAACGTGCTAAAATAATGTCATTGCAAAACGCGCTAAAATAATGTCATTGCAAAAAGTGCTAAAATAATGTAATTGCATAAAGTGCTAAAATAACATCATTGCAAAAAGTGCTAAAATAATCTCATTGCAAAAAGTGTTAAAGATCAATTTCAGCCCCCACAAATTCTTCATACGCAAGAGCTCCTCAAATGACGCAAACCGCTCAAAGATTCGCATAACGACAAGAAATTTGGAACAGGCGAGAGTAATAATAATATTCCGCATAAAAAAGAGAAAATTTCGAGGGAAATTCTGCTCCAAATGTATTTCCCCTCCCCGTTGAAATATTGGGGTTGAAAGCACATAAGAAGAGAGACAGAGAGAGAGAGAGGAAGGAAAGAGGAGAATTTCTATGGGGACCCCGAATCCACATAAATTTATCAAACTTGTAAAACCTCCATCCCATAAAACAAGAATGAGCGGATCAGAGTCACAAATTCTCATATTTTCCTTAAACAGCAGTGGGCTTTGACAGCTTATTACACAATCTTCATATCTCGGCAGAAAATTCCGGAGGAGAAAAGGAACCTCTCCAGTAATTTCATGCATAATTATATAATCTTCTCTCCCTCTCTCTCTCTCTCTCTGTATAACAAATTGCTGCACTACAAAAGGGAATTTTTCATGCAAGGGTTAATTAGCTTTCTGTGATGAATAAAGCTGCTGCGGATGCTGCAGGCAACAAACAAATTCCCTTTCTTCCTATTTTCCCTTCTCTCATATAGAAATCCGATTAAGACATGGAAATCCTGCCCCGAGCGCCATCTGCTGGCGGAAAAATTCATTATTTTCATATTTTGTTTTTTTCTGTGGAATGTTTGCAGAGAGAATCCTATTTTTACGAGGGAAATACGTTAAGAATTGATTTGTTGATGTTTTAACAAATTATTGGTCAACATTTCATGTGGATCTGGTGTGGTCATAATTTAACTCTGAAATATTGTTTGAAAAATGCAATTCCGAAGGGCATTCAAATTACGACAGTTAATTGTTATCTGCACATGGTTAAAAAATTTGGGAGTAATACTTGAGTGGCGTCGAAATCAGCAAAATAGATACAAAAATCACCAATAATTGCAACAATTTAAAAACTTACAAAATGAGAATGTAAACATGAACAATTTAAATGGCGTCAACTTTGACATATATTTTTTCGGAACTGTTTTCAACGCAACTATCAAAAAGGAGCATATTTCGACCAAATGTTGAATGGCGCCAAAGTTTAACTTAAAAATTATTAATTACAAAGATTAAAATTAAATTATATTTCCAGCAACTTGTATTACATGAGAATATTAATAATATTTTAAAAATAACAAGTAAATGAATAAATTCAACTTTCCACTTCCCTGACGTCAAGTCCGGGAAATGGAAAGAATAAAAAAGAAAACTTTATTCCTTTCCATTGCCTGGAAATCTAATACATTAGAAAAACAAAGCTTTTTATAGACAACAAATCGGATTTGCCTTGGTTTCTCCCAAAGTGCCTGCATGAACAAATAAAATAGAAACTCAAAGTCATCTGTTCCTCCCAGATTTTAAGACCTGCAGGTATACAAAGCTTCTTGAGTCCGGATCGCATTTTATAGTCGGGCGAAAGTTTGTCGTCGTTCTTTGATATTTCTTTTTTTCTGGTGTTGATATTTCCTTTTTTCTAGTTTGTTGATATTTTCTATGTTGACAAGTTTCAGTTGTCAGTTCCTTCAGACAAAAATTGTGTAGATGAAATCTTATCCTACATTTTCTGAAAGCCTTGGAAATTCCTTTCTCCTTCGTGGGATTTTAACATTGAGAGCTTTAGTTTTCTTTTGAATTTGTTTATTTTTGAAATAAAACCCCAATAAAATAGAAGCGGAAAGAAGTTTTTAAGAAATTGAGAAAATATAATGAAATGGAAATTAATTGCAAAAAAAATTATAAAAGTTGTTAAAGTACGGAAACAGTCGGAAGATAAAATAAAATAGATGGTATAAGGCTTGAAGAAAAAAAAGTAAATTGAAAAAAAAAATCGGCGCTGGTCAGGAAGAATCAGGAGCAATAATTTTTTATATCCGAACTATCAACTGCCAAAAGTATTTTATTCCGGACATTGTCCTTCAAAATTCCCGAGAATTTCAAGGTTTGTATCATTATCAGTTGAACATATTTCTGGTGAAATCATAAAAGGGAAATTTATTGTTCCGGTCTTTATTGCGGCTACTGGTGCCAACGAGATAATTTCGGTTTGTTGGATGAGATTGGAATATAGGAAAAGCAGAAATAAATAGGTTTTTGGGCGATGGCAATTTCAAATTTTTTTTTAAGCAAATGTTTTCAGTGACAGTCGTTTTTAGTTTAATTGATATTTTCAATAAATTCCATCGCCAAACCAATCGGGCTATCTATATCAGTCTCGAAAACATGCAACAAACACTGAGTGGCGTTGAAGTTCTAAAAATAAATAAATAATTAAAAAATTTAAGATCAAATTAAATATTAGTTAAAACATCAAAAATTAAATTAATAAATTGGAATAATTATTATTTTACTGTTTTTTAACTGAAAAATTGTGTAAATAAATAAAATAAACTCAAAAAACTAAAAACTATAAAAATAAGAGACGGGGGCTTTTGAAATCAAATCCGATTTTCATCCTCTTGGTTTTTGCTATAAAGTCCGCCTGATCCAATAAATACTGAACCTCACAATACAAAAGTCATTTGTGCGTTCAAAATTTAAGACTCGCAGGAAATACAAAAGTCTTTGTCTGAGGATTTCACTTTGTCGTCGTCGAGTAAAAGTTTCATGTTGTTGTTTTATAAATTTCCTATGATTTGTTAGCTTACCAGTTTTTGGTCCCAATTTTAATGGAAGCAACTTGTACTATTGTAGAATTTTATTTTTGTGTATTTTACGGCTCGTGCGGAAATGTCATTTATTTAGTTTTATTTACCGGTGAAAGCTTTATTTTTTGGAGGAAATGGTTTTTCATTGATTTTCTGTGAACGTTTTAAGAGCTGTTGGGGGAAAAACATTTTGTTACGGAAAAAGCTTTTAGGAAAAGAAAAAATCTCGAAATAATAATAAATTTAAAAAACTTAAAAAAAATTAAAATAATAAATTGTGTATTGAAAATTATATTAAAACACATTGTAAAAATACATTTTGTACAATAAAAGAATACAAACGTGCGTAACGATAAAAATTTATACAATTATTAAAAAATCAAAAGTGCTAAAAATTTAAATAATTATTAAAACTCAAAAAGTGCTAAAAATTTAAATAATTATTAGGAAATCAAAAAGTGCTAAAAATTTAAATAATTATTAAAAAATCAAAAAGTGCTAAAAATTCAAATTGCGAAAAATCCAGGGAGAGATCTTTTGCGTAATTACGAATTACAACAACAAATGACTTGTACTTTCCCCAGAGCCAAGTGTATTTCAGTGTATAATTTCCCCTTTGCTAAATGCTCCCATAGAATTTCTGATTCTCTCTCTCGTTCCTCACAAAAACTTATTATTCTCTCCAGCTCATTCGTATTCAAAATATACACTGCTTTTCCAGAATAAAGCACGTGTTCCTCATGTTCAATCAGCTTCGCCCTTGCAATTGTAATTTGTTCCGCTCATATAAGTATGAAATTTGTATACTATGCATCACAATATAATATGTATACTGTGTATATCCTCGCATATAAATTTTAAATTCCCCGCTCATACGCACAGCTGAATCAGCAAATTTACAAGTATAATTTCACATTATTCATATTATTCTCCCCCTTTGAACTAACATATTTTAAATGAACCTCTACAATCATACAAGATTTCTTTATTAAAGGGCCTTTATTTCTGGATTTATACAAATTCAGAGAAAAGAATTCTGTTAATAAAATTATTTTATTTTTTTAGATTGTCTTAAACTTTCTCCCTTTGAAAGTGAAATTCACTCATTAAACAGTCAAAGGCGGGAAGTCTGGAGAATTTTTGGTTTCAAGCAATTCACCTATACCACTGCAAACCAGGAAGAACCAACCACGTAACTGTTGGTATAGAACCAGAAAAATCTGGGTGGCGTATAGGCATGCATATTTACCACAGAAAAACCAAATTTGAAAAACAATTTGAAAAACCAGTTTTTTACCAATTTAATATTAAAAGAGCATATTTCATTTGTATTGTACCACATTTTTGAAAGTTTTCAAACAATAAAAATTATTTCTCGCCATGAACAGAAACAAATTATTGACACAAATATCAATGTAAAAACAAAATTCACATCGATAAAACTCCGATGGCTCTATTTGCAGAAATGATTTTAGAAAGATATAATAATAAATATAATAAATACATTGTCCAAATATTATTGAGAGCATTTCACATTCCTTAAAGTATTTGATTTTATTTTATTTGTAAAGAAATTGTCTGCCATTAAAGAACAAAATGATGAGGAAGATATTGTACAATGCAAAGAAATTGCATCGATAAAAATATGATTTACTTAAAAAGAAGAAAGTCCGAATATCTCGCGCATTGGCATCAATTGTGATTTTATTTATTGCGCTACGGAAGAATTTTTGCGCTGATAAGAAGCCATCGTACACTTATTAAGATACATGCTCAAGAATTATTCGCAATGATAAGAAATACTGTGCTCCGATACAAGAGAAAGCACCGCATTGACAAAAAAAATTCTCCCCGCCACCGGTCGCGGAATCGACAAGCTCACGTCGGGATTTAACCCCGTAAATCGTTCCTGACCATTTCGTCCGTGGAGGAAACGATGCAAAAGTCATTCTTTACTGTGCCAAATCATATAACTTTGTCCAACGACAAGACAAAGCTCACTTCATAAAATTTTACTGCACCGTTTTTATTTCTCGATTTTTATTTCTCCAGCCATTTTTTTCCGGGGGTCTTTAGGGTCAAGATATGAACGGCTGTAATAATAATTCTCGTAAAAACCATGACTGACGGATCACTGGGAAATTCGAAAAATATCTCGACAATAGGGGGAAATTTATAGTTGAGAAGGGCGGGAAGTTTTAAACCACATTTGCAAATTTTTGGAAAATGTTAAAAAAATGAAAAATAAATACAAAATAAATACAAAATAAATACAAAATAAATACAAAATAAATACAAAATAAATACAAAATAAA